>LOJH01048224.1:0-12436 GCA_001685095.1 Ellobius talpinus
TCTTGCAAAGGACCCAATTTCCAGCAACTACACAGTCAGTGGCTCAAAAACATCCTTAACTTTCTTAGCTCCGGGAATTCAGCAGGCACACATGTGATGCACACACATGCAAACAGGTAAAACATTCTTCTTACACATAAAGCAAAATAAACATCTAAAAAAATTAAGACACATTTCCCCAATAATTTTCTCTTCAGTCAGCAGCCCCACTAGTCTTGACTGTAACCAAAGGCTCAAGCAGGTGAGGTCATCCCTTGATCGCCTACAGCAGGGAGCTGAATCCAACTCTAGCTTGGAAGAATTACATAGGCTTGCTGTGGTCAGCCTTTGATTTTCTTCCACATTGTCTGCTCATTCCCCCCCCCCCTTGCTCAGTCGTTAGCAGATGTGAGCAGCCAGTGTCCCGCAGAGAATGAAGATTTCTTTGGGGAACCCAGAACAGGGAAGTGGGGGGGACAACTGGAGAATTCTGAGGGTGAACGGTAGTTACAAGAATTCCTCGCAAGAGGGTGACAAGCCCCTACCTAGAACAGTGCTCCTCAACCTTCTTGATGCAGTTAATACAGTTCCTTCCCTAATACAGTTCCTCATGTTGTGGTGACCCCCAACCATAGGTATTTTCGTTGCCACCTCTTAACTGCAATTTTGCTACTGTTATGAATTGTAATGTAAATATGTGTTTTCCTACAGTCTTAAGCGATCCCTTGTGAAAGGGTCATTCGACCCCTCAAGGGTCGCCACCCTCAGGGTGAGAACCACTACCCTAGAGGGAGGCCGGATGGGAAGTGGAGGTGGGTCGAGGGATGGTCCGAGGGAGGAGGACCCCCATGGGATGGCTAGTGGGGCGGTACTGGCTAGGGCAAAGCAGCTCGATCCGACGGATACACATACACGGCCAGCCCGGAGTGGGAAGAACAGTTTATGCTGTGCTTTATTAAAATGTGCATCATTCTTTTATTTTAAAATGTGCATCATTGTCTCGTGCTCGGCGCGTGCGACCTTAGCGTGGTGGCCCGCGTCTGGCCTCGACCTGCCCGGCTCCTGCGGAGCTGCCGTACACAGGCGCACTCAGGTGGCACGGGCCCGGGGGCTCCCGCCCATGGCCAGGTAGACGTCGATGGGCACGTGCAGCAGCGTCAGACAGTGGCAGCCCGGGCAGCGTCGGAGCGGCCTGGGCGAAAGCGGCAGGCGACAGGGGGCGCATAGTGTTGGGGCGCGCCTGGGGTCTTATAGGGTAGGGCCCTGGGGATGGCGATGGGGCGGGGCCGAGGGACAGAGGGCATCGGCCTCACCTGACAGGGTTATGATCCGTAGCTACTGGCTCCGGGCTGTCCTGGGACTCGGGGGCGGAGGCAAGGCCAGGGGAGTCTCCGGCCTCAATGGGGAATCTTCGACCCTGTGGGGTCTCCTGGGCACTCATGTCCAGGGCCCGGGGCACTCTGCGCTGGGAGTGACCGTCAGGCAGCTCCGGAGCCTTGGACGCTCCCTGCCTGTGCCGCTCGTGGGTCGTGGCTTACCTGCCGGAGGCCGAGGCCGGTCCCAGGCTGGAAGCAACTGCCCGAGCCCAGGCGGAGGGAGGACACTCCGGTAAAGGCGGAGCCTGGCAAGTGTCTGCTGCGCGCAGGGGCCCCAGTGCCGAAGGGGAGGGCTGCATTGTGACCCTGGGCTCTGCGGGCTGACCTCACACAGCCTATTCTTCGCTGGAATTCTAGGCCACCCTTGGCCATTTGGGCATTTAGTGAGGGCCCGGGGCCTAAAGCCAAAGGGCTCTGGCGACCGCAGTTTGGTGACCGGTTTGCACTATCTCCAAACAGCTCGATGGAGACTTCGGAGATGAGGGAGACTTGCCTGGAAGCAGAGCCTGGCTTCCCTGGCCTACAACAGCCACCGGGGTCCCTTCTCCGGCATTGTTACCACTCGGTGCAGTGCTCAACTCATGAATGACTTAACTCAGGCTGGGTTTGCTGGTGGTGGTGAGGGCAAGTAGGGACACTGCCCATGTTGTCTGAGGGTCACACAGCATTTACATCACAATTGGGCAGGAGTTTAAAAATGTCTGGTCCTCTCCCTCCCCACCACCTGTGGCTGTGTCCAGACGAGAATGTTCTAGCCCTGGAGGCGGCTGTGGATGAAGTTCTTGGGGGGAAAAGAAGCAGGCAAAGATGCGATGGTGGAGTACCGTGAGGCAGCATGAGCTGAGAGAGTGACGAAAGGAGGCGCTACACAGCATGGAGGACTTTCTTCTCTCCAATGGGTACCAGCTGGGCAAGACCATTGGGGAAGGGACCTACTCAAAAGTCAAAGAAGCATTTTCCCAAAAACATCAAAGAAAAGTGGCAATTAAAATTATAGACAAGATGGGAGGGCCAGAAGGTGAGCCGGGGCCCTTTGGAGGGTGGGCTAGCAGACGTGAGTAGGTGGTTTGCTCAGAAATAGTTCTTCCCTTTTGGTGACCGACAAAACAAGCCAGATTACTGCCCTCAGGTCTGTAATAGACGGATGTGAAGATCCAGGATCGCTGCACTGTCCATATTCACAAAATACATGGCAAAGGGATCTCAGTTTTTCCTATCCCAGGAGGTATTGGCTAGATGACAGGAACTGGTAAGGAGAGGTGGAAAGGGGACAGGAAAACAGGGCTCCTGGAAAGAACCCTGGGACTCAGTAGCTTTGTTTGAAGTTCCCAAGTACCCCCTTATCTGTGGGAGCAGGTTCCAAGTATGAGCTAACTATGAAGTAATAAAAGGGGATATTTGCTGTGAGAACATCTGAGACTATTCAGGGAGTCAAGGAGGGACACACAGACACGGTGGGTGTCCAGAAGCCAGAAACGGGAGTCAGGAGGGAGAAATTAGGCCCTTCTTTTTTGATAGTCCATTTTGCCTCCCCACTTTCTCCCTCAGAGTTTATCCAGAGATTCCTGCCCCGGGAGCTCCAGATTGTCCGTACCCTGGACCACAAAAACATCATCCGGGTGTATGAGACACTGGAGTCAGCAGATGGAAAAATCTACCTGGTGATGGAACTGGCAGAGGGAGGGGATGTCTTTGACTGTGTGCTGAATGGAGGGCCGCTTCCTGAGAGCCGGGCCAAGGCCCTCTTCCGCCAGATGGTTGAGGCTATTTGCTACTGCCATGGCTGTGGCGTGGCCCACCGGGACCTTAAGTGTGAGAACGCCTTGTTGCAGGGCTTCAACCTGAAGCTGACCGACTTTGGCTTTGCCAAGGTCCTACCCAAGTCACGCAGGGAGCTGAGCCATACCTTCTGTGGCAGCACAGCCTATGCTGCTCCCGAAGTGCTGCAGGGCATACCCCACGATAGCAAGAAAGGTGATGTCTGGAGCATGGGTGTGGTCCTGTATGTAATGCTCTGTGCAAGCCTGCCTTTTGATGACACAGATATCCCCAAGATGCTGTGGCAGCAACAGAAGGGGGTATCCTTCCCCACTCATCTGGGCATCTCAACCGAATGCCAGGACCTGCTCAAGCAGCTCCTGGAACCAGATATGATACTCCGGCCTTCAATCGAAGAAGTTAGTTGGCACCCATGGCTAGCAAGCACTTGATAAAAGCAATGGCAAGTCCTCCCCAATAAAGTAGGGGGAGAAAGCAAACCCAAACACCCGCTTCTAAAATGGTGATCTATATTTGACACTTAAACTTAGCCTACTTCTACCTCCCAAGGAGGTCCCACAAATCCCTTACCAAGACATCTTTCTCTAAAGATCTTAGAACTAAGGGCCTTTTATTAATAGTTCTCAAAATGATGTTTATAGTTGTTTAGTTAAGGTTCATTAAGTTAGATCGTAAAACCATCCTGGGCAGGGAGAAGAGAGAAGGAACATGCCCCACTGGAGCTGCTCAGGTACTACAACCTGTTTTCCAAATAAAAGCAAAGGTCCTTGAGAGAAAGAAATGGCCTCCTGCCTCCGTGGGTTGGGCTCATCCCTTTCTCAACCCAGAGGCCTCGGGACCCAGGCTGTACCCCATTTATAGTCCCAGCTCCGGGCAGGAAGTCACACCTGCAGCTGTGGGGACAGAAACATCCCCAGACACTTCTGGCTTCTGTTCAATCACTTTAATGCTGTTATGACAAATCTGTAAAAGGTTCAGGACAAACTTTGTTTTTTGTTCCTTTTTAATTACAAAACTAACAGCTGTTAGAATTTTTCTTTTTTTTTCTTTTCCCAGCTAAAAAATACTCTGGGGAGATGCATCATAATTTAAAATATATAATATTGCACAAACAACCAAAAGGTTAATTAAACTAAAAATTACAAAGAGAAAAATCCCATCCCATCAAAAAGAAAAAATAAAAGAAAAAAAGATTTAGCATTCTCTTCATCCTACCCTCTTCTCTGAAGGTTTGAAGTGAGGTGCCCACTACTCACGGTGCCCCTGTCAAGATCCCTTTAAGTCACTAGGGGATGCACCAGCACACAGAATCACCAGAATTCTATCTGAAGCACCGGGTTTCTGTGCGGCCCTCATCGAGCCCCAGGCTGAAAGTCTTCAGGAAGGAGGTCCTTCCTCAGCAGAGGGCTGAGGAGAAGCAGGCCTGCAGATGGCTGTGAGTATTCGCTTCTGCTCAGCACTTCACAGAGCTCACAGCTGGCTTGTGTCCTAAGCTATGGGAATCAAGATAGGTGGCTGCTTGCAGTAGGTATCCAACCAGGCAACACCCAGAAGGGCCTGAAAGTGGCTCCCTCCCTTCTTGGGGAGGGGAAGAAATACAAGAGCAGACTCTTGCAGTGGCACAGCTGGGCTAAGGACTTGGGTGCATCTGACAGGAAAAAGCCCTGGGAAGATGTAGGGATATCCCAGTGTGGGCTAAAGGAGATTCAAGGTTTGGTCTTAGATTCTGAACCCATAGGACCTTTGCAGGAGTGGAAAACACTTAGGAGGGAGATTCCAGAGAGAGAGGCAAATTTCCCATAGATGATTGCCTCTTACTCACTGGGACAGGAACCAAAACGCTATTCACTGTCCCTGTGTAGCCAAGGGCAGGTGACTAGCCTCCCTTGTTAGCTTACTAGCTCATGGCCTTCTCAGAGACCTGTGTTTCAGCTCCTGTGTGTGCAGAAGACAGCTACCCCAGGAGGTTTCCCAGCAGGAGTCCCTAGACAGTAGAGAAATGCAGGCTCTCCGGTAGGGTTCGGGTCCTCCCTTTAAGTCATCCGAAAGTTGGCACAAGTCAGACTTCTGGATTTGTATTTGGAAAGGTTCTTCCAAGGTGTGAGCAGAGGGCCAGCAGGGAGCCATCAGAATCTGCACCAAGTTCTGGATGGTAGAGGCCATTTTTTTGGGGGGGGCATTCTCAGTGTCTTCCAAGGCTGGCTGAGATTAGTGAGCGAGGGAGGTGGGATATGTATGTCTTGGGTGAGGAGCTGCTTGCTCTGGCTCCCCTCAGTCCCAGTCCTCCCACTCCACATCTTCTAGCTGCAAAGGTGAGGAGATAATGAGAGCACACACACACTTACTCCTCTGAGGCAAGCCCAGAGCCACCTCCCCCTGCTGAGCAAGGCTACCCCCTGGAAAGGGCCCATTCCCACAAGTAATCCCTAGCTTTAGGGACCACAATGGGGAACACAGAGGCAGCTGCCTGAAGGAAGGGCTTGCTGCTCTCATTGCTTTCGATTCTACTTCCACCAACTAAACCCAGCTCTGCCTCTGCAAGGGATGGCCTGCCTGAGGAGTTAGGCAGTCCCCTAAAGGGGAACTTGCTTCCTGATGAGCAGACAAAGGCCATGCTTTCTAAAAGCCAAGAACTGAGAGTGGCACTGGGACTATGACCAGGGTCGCAGGGTGCTGCAAATGCCAATATAGCTAAAACTTTTATCTCTTTTAGTCAACTTTAAAGGAGTCACGCAAGCTTTAGGCAGTCTCGACTTGGATCCATCACAGGTCAATGTGGATGTATGTTCTCTTTGCACAAGGTCTTCTCCAGGGGCTCTGCACCCTAACTTCGTCCTCTTGCCTTGTTGCTCTTGGCCTGTTACCAGCTGACTCCTGCTGCAGAGGGACAGAGTGTATACTGCCTAGTAGGTTTTGTTGTATGTTTGCTTATTCTTTCAGAGAACCTCCTGAATGCTTTGGCGAGTGCTTGACCACAGAGTCACATTCCCAGCCAAGCATATCAGGTTCTAGAGAGCTAAAAGACAGAAGAGGACATGGGGCAATAGTAATAGAATTACTATAACAGTGAGGTCATAGTTGCAAAAGGTCATCAATTCCCCAGCTTTTCAATATGAAAAACCAGGTCCTTGTCATTGAGCCTGGTGGTTCACGCTTGCAATCCCAGAACTCAGGAGGCTAAGGCAAGAGGATGGCTGCAAATTCACGGCCAACCTGGGATACAGTGAGTTATTGATAACCCTCACCATGGGGGAAAAGGAAAGAGAGGGAGAAGAGGGGAGAGAGAAAGGAGAGAGGAGAGGGAAACACACAGACTAAGACTCAAACCCTATGTGTGTCTTTCTCTAAACTGCTCACTTCTTTTGTTTTATTTTGAGACAGATCTCTTGTCTAATTGTTCTAGAACTCATTATGTAGACCATGTTGTCCTTGAATTCAAACTCACAGATCTGTCTGCCTCTGTCTCCTCAGCGGTGGGATTAAAGGTGTGTGCCATCATTTTCGGCTGAAACTGGACCAACTCTTGATTTGGGGAGGCAGCAAAGAATGAAAACAATCAAAGGTCCATTTAAACTTAATACCAGGAATGGGTTTTGTGGTGTTTGTCACTAATGTCTACTGGACGCCATCATATGACAGGCACCACACTTAAAGAGTTGTTTACTTGGTTTACCTTGCTAAGAATTCTAAGCCAGCTACTTTCCATCTCGTACTTTAGAGGAGGACAGAAGTTAAATGACTTGGTCTCAATCAAAGGCCTTCTGTTTCCAAGGCCAGGAACCTGCTAAGGTCCCATAAGTCACAAGACCAGGGGCAGGCTTTAACATCTGTTTTTCTCTATTTTAATCCAGACCCAGGTCAGCCTGAATTTGCTACATACTCCAGGCAGCAATCTCCGTGTCTTCCTGGGCACTGGGTTTATATTGGGAGTGTGTCACCATGCCTTGCTCAGCATCTGTTTTATTCTTGTTCCTTGGGTGACTGTGATACAGACCTAAGGTCAAGAACTCATTCATGTATCCAGCCTAGGACTGAGCAGCAGCATCCCTTCCTGCAGCCATTAGTTCACTTGGATGTAGGGAGGCCTACCAAGGGAGCAAGGACTGCTGGGAAAGGACTTCCACCCTGATGTCATTGCACTAGCTTGCTCTGGCTGACCAGACCGACTTACCTCACCGGAGGCATCCACTTTGGAAAGTGCCATCTGCACTTCTTCTTCAGTCATGTCCAAGTCAAAGTCCTTTTCCCAATCCTCACTGATGTCCGTGCTTGAGCCTGGAATCATAAGCCACATGTAATAAGCAGTGTGATTACTTAGGCACGCTCACTTGTGTGTGTCTGTGCTGGCAATCTTTGTTTTGTTTCTCGAGACAGTTTTCTCTGTGTAACAGCTCTGGCTGTCCTGAAGCTTGTTCTATAGACCAGGCTCTATAGACCTGCCTCTGCCTCCCGAGTGCTGGGATTACAGGGATGTGCCACCACAATCCAGTCTGGTGGCAATCTTCAAAGGGGATGGCATGATACAACATCTTTATAATCACTTTCATTGGGCTCAATGATCTTATTTGTAGGAATCTAAGGAAAAAATCCTGGAAGTAGAAAAAAATTTAGTTTGTAAGGGATATAACTCAGTAGTAAGATAACACAACACAACTAAGGTCTAGTTAGATCCCTAGAAACACACAAGCTCTTACACTTAGAGCTGGTGATATAGCTCAGCATTTACCTACATGCACAAGTTCATAGGTTCTGTCCCCAGGACTGCATAAGAGGCAGGAGAATCAGGAGTTCAAGCTAGGCAAACTCTACCACCTTATTTTAAATCACAACCCTTCCCCTTCACTCTTTTCCCCACTGTGTTTATTTTCGAACATACTCAGGTAACTATGCTTATTGTCCAATAATAAAGGATGTAAACATTTTCTAACATATACTCAGGCTAACTATGCTTTTTATCCAATAATAAAGGATCTAAACATGAGCTACAAGAGGGCAGGAATATTTGTGTTTTTTTTCCTTCTACAATTCCTGTTGTCTAGAATATCAAGTTGATACCTAATACTCACAGACCTTTTATCTAAGTCAGCAGCTGGACAACTATTACCCATATCAAATTTAATCCACTGTTTCTATGGAACACAGGGCCTTCAGAATGGCTCAGTGGATGCTTGTTGTCAAGTCTAACAACTTGAGTTCAATCCCCAAAACCCACATGATGGGAAGGAGAGGACCAACTCACAAGTTTTCACTGCAAGCTTGTTCATGCACAGGTACACACACACACATACACACACACACAGCTGGAGAGATGACTCGGTGGTTAAAAGCACTTGTTATTCTATTCTCAGCACTCACATGGCAGCTCACAACCTTCCATAACTCTAGTTCCAAGGGATCCAACACCCTCTTCTGACCTGAGGGCACTACATGTATGTGGAACACTGACATACGTGCAAGCAAACACTCATACATATAAAATCTTTTAAGTGGCACAATCCTTTTTTTGGTGTTTTGGTGGTGGTGCAATCCTTTAATCCCAGCATCTGGGAGGCAGAGGCAAGGAATCTCTGGGTTCAAGGCCTGCCTGGTCAACAGAACTAGTTCCATGATAGCCAGGGCTGTTACACAGAGAAATCCTGTCTCAAAAAACAAAAAAAATTTGGAACAGATCCCTGTCCCTTGTTTACATGCTGTCTGGTGCTTCTATGTGGTAAAGGCAGAGCTCAAGAGTTCCAGCAGAGGGCAGGCCTATGGCCCAAAGAGCTAACAGTATTTAAGACCTGGCCCTGCTCAGACAAAGTTTACCACTTGCTGCTTCGTGCAAATCTGATACAGTGCAATGACTGCTTTAAACACACTTGGACAATATTTCTTCTAGGTAATATTGAAACCATATATGTCAAAATTATCAGTAAGAAGTGACCTACAAAAATAGCTGTCCTGCTGCACATTCTGCACGGACGGCCTTCTGTGGTCTCCTCGTCCTCATCATGCAGTGTAATCAAGGTCTGTGGAGCTTGGCAGACCTGGACTGATCATTATACCTACTGTATAGTACTGGGCAAATTATTCCGAGTTGCAAATCATTCCCATTATGCTGGGAAAAGGTCTGGAAAGTAGCTCAGTCGGGAAAGCACTTAGCATGGACAAAACCCTAGGTCCAGTCCCCAGCACCGACGACAAACAGCAGCAGGAGCGCTGGCACACACTGTTATCTCAGCATTTGGGAGATACAGGAGGATCAGCAGTTCTTGTTTATCCTCAACTACTTAGTGAGTTCAAAGCTAGCCTAGGACACATGAGATCCAGTCTTAAAAACAAACAGCAAAAATGTAACAGGCAAATCACCCTCTTTGCGAGACCACTGGAGAAGCTTACTAGAGAACACAGATCTCTCCCCGGCCTGCATTTTGACTCAGCAGGCAGGTGTAGCCCAGGATTCTGTGTTAGATATCCTGGTTAATTCTACAAAGAAATGAGCCTGCTGTTTGAGAAACAACGGCATTCAAATTAGGGGTATGAGTGTCAAGTGCCAATTACACGCTGAATGTAGTAGATAATTAACAAATGAGAAGTAGGGTCATATTTCTTTCAAAGGTCTTATCTCAGAGTTAAATAATTTTACATGTGGTCCCACTGCAAGTCAGAGCAGACCTACAGCCAAGACAAGTTCTGATCCTGTATCCAAAGACTCCGTGTGCTGTGCCCTCAGGACACGCATGTGTTTATCAGTTAGTGTAGCTTCCTGTGGGTCAAAAGACAGATTCCTGGCCAATTCCTTGCATGGCTGTGGCCACGACAGCCTCACTGATCTCTCGAACCTAAAACTCCCTTCAGGCTTAAATGCTAGGGTAGAGCCTTCTAGAAATGGAAATGCATCAAGTGACACTTGGGGGTTCCACCTCTACCTTCTAGGACCAACAGTCCTGACCGACACATGGCGGCCCAAAGACTTTAATGACACAGACGCAGATCACTTTCCTGTCTGCTCACATGGAACAAGATCTGCTTAAGGACATTAAGACTTCATGATGGGCTGGGTGGTGGTGGCGCACGCCTTTAATCCCAGCACTAGGGAGGCAGAGGCAGGCGGATCTCTGTGAGTTCGAGGCCAGCCTGGTCTAAAGAGGGAGTTCCAGGAGGGGCTTCAAAGCTACAAGAAACCCTGTCCTGAAAAAGCAACCAACCAACCAAACCTTCACGACTGAGTCTGTTCTGTTTTGGCGTGCTTTTTCAGGTAATTACTAACCTGAAGGCATTATCAACCACAGTGTAATTTTTTTGTGTAATAGCTTTTCTACTTCCTCAGATAAATGGAGATTAAAAACAGGTTCCACAGGTAATGGTGAAGTAGGACCTTTAACCCAGGGCTGTAGGCCACACACTCATCCCAACTTCCCTTTCCCTGCTCTGCAGAGAATCTGAAGAGGCAAGTGCCACTTAGGGCAGCTCTGCTGCACACAGATCCAGCCTCGTGTCGGCCTAGGAGGTGGTGTGGGTGTTAAGAGGGAAGAGGAGTCAGTACCCAACTGTCCACTGTTTGTTTGCCCCCCCATTTTGGTGGTACTGGTCATCAAATACAACCCCCATGCCCAGAGCTCAGGCTCGCTATGTCTAAGAACAAGAACCACTATGAATAAGAATAAAGTACACACCAGGTGGCAGTGGCGCACACCTTTAATCCCAGGATTTGGGAGGTAGAGGCAGGCGGATCTCTTTCAAGGTCAGCCTGGTCTACAGAGTGAGTCCCAGGACAGCCAGGGTTTCACAGAGAAACCCTGTCTTGAAGAAAACAACGCAAGAACAAAGTACACTTTATGTACGTTTGCAGACACACACTTGTGAGGTAGAGGCATGAGGATCAAGAGTTCAAGCAAGGCTCAGGCTGCAGAGATGGCTCAGCAATTAAGAATGTATACTGCTCTAGTTGAGGACTCAGTCAGTTCCCCAGTAGGTGTCATGGGACTTAAACAGTCAGCTTAGACTTCAGCTCTAGGGGATCTGAGAGTCTTTTCTGGCCTCTGCAGCTACCTGCATTCATGGACAGAGAGAGAGACACACACACATACACACGCAAATTAAAAATAAAGCAAAAAACAAAACAAAACTAAACCAAAAACCAGGGGCCCAGTAGTTAAGAGCACTTGCTGCTCTTGCAGAGGATCTGGTTCAGATCCCAGCATCCACATAATAGCTCATAGCTATCTATAGATTCAGTTTCAGGGGATTCAAGGCACTATTTTGGCCTCTGCAGGCACCAGGCACAGGTGTGGTGCATAGAAATACTTACAAACACTCATACAGATAAAATATAAATCTTTAAAAAAGACCCCTTTTCTATTGTTCTTTCTTTTTTTTTCCCTTTTTTTTGGAGACAGGGTTTCTCTGATTAGCCCTGGCTGTCCATACCAGAACTCACTCTGTAGACCAGGCTTGCCTCACACTCATAGAGATCTGCTTGTCTATGCCTCCCAAGTGTTGGGATTAAAGGTGTGCACCACCACTGCACCACTGCCCGACTTTAGACCTTTTCTTAAAACAAAAGGAGTGGGGTTATAGCTCAGTCAATTCAATGCTTGCCCAGTGTGCATGGGGCTCTCGGCTGGCCCCAGCACTGTGTAAACTGGTCATGGTGTCACACATCTATAATTCCAGCATTTGGGAAGCAGGTAGATGCAGAAGGACCAGACGGTCAAGGTTCAAGGTTATCCTCAGCTATCCGACAAGTTTGAGGCTAAGCTGGACGAGACCATGTCTCAAAAATATTATCTAGAGGGCTGGAGAGATGGCTCTGCAGTGAAGAGCACTTCCAGAGGTTCTGAGTTCAATTCTCACAACCATCTGTAATGAGATCTGATGCTCTCTTCTGGCATAAAGTTATACATGCAGATAGAACACTTATATACATAGATCTTTAAAAAAAAGCATCTAGCATTTGTGAAGTCCTGTGTTCAATTTCTAGTACCACCACACAGACTTTACCCTCCCTGTTCTATTTCCATTGTCCTAGTCTAGCGCCACACCCTGGCTTCTCCTCACACGTGTTTAGGGGTATCATATCTCTATTCCAAGTGTGTGAAAGTGTGCACAGCAGACGGTTAAGAGCATTAGTATTACAACTCTGTACAGCTTCAATCATTATTTTCCTAGATCACCTGCTTTGCGGCCAAATTCTGAATGGAACTGTAGGGTTTTTTTTTTTAATGTATTTATTATGTATATAGTATTCTGCCTGTATGCCTACCTGCAGGCTGGAAGAGGGCACCAGATCTCATTACAGATGGTTGTGAGCCACCATGTGG
>LOJH01048225.1:0-13065 GCA_001685095.1 Ellobius talpinus
GTAGAAAACCTAACTAGCATGACTACAAGTTTGACTATTATAGGTGACTATATATTAGCCTGTATTTGTTAATTATATTTTACATTTTAAATGAGCTGCACGAACACAATAACTTAATCAAGATCAGAAATACCACATAACAAAGTTGACTTCAAATTTGTATCAATAAACCAAGATCCATACCCATGTAAATCTCTTTAGCATATCCCCCTATAAATATAAACAAACCTTTATAAACAATATTTGGGAATATGGGCATAGTTCTCTAGACTACTTCCTGATGATTAGGGCACTGTTAATCAGGTTTTTCATGGCATATTCTGTGTGCTAGGTTCTAACAGTAGGCCAAGGCAGTTTCTTTATTAACCAATGGTATTCACAGAATGCAGAGGGGAATCCCACATCAGTGCCATGAAAACTAGTGCTCAGCTTTCTGAGTGGTGAGATGATATGCATGGGCCACTATATCTCACACAGTTTTATTTGCTTTTGTTCTTTCTGGGTTTTTTTTTTGCCCTAGTGCTAGATCTGAAACACATGACTTGCATAATGCTGTCTCAACAAGCTATAATCATGACCCTCTGGTGCTATTCTGTGTCTAGCAAGACATAACAAAAACTAAACCTCTATGCTTAAAGAAGCTACTTCAGTTCAGTGGTAATGTGCTCTAAAGTACAATCCAGCTTTGTCTCTATCTGTTGAAAAAAGAAGTTTCATTGATGAGGCTTCAGGACTACACTTATCTGTGTGTGTAAAGATAAATGTGTCCAAAGGACTTAGCGTCCTACTCCATAGATGCTTGCTCAATCATGTTTATTTCCGCTTTATTCATAATAGCTAGAAAATGAAAATAACTTTAATGTCATTGAGCTGATGAGTGGATAATGAAAATGTGGTACTTACAAACAATGGAATGCTATTTAGCTGTAAATAAAAATGTAATCATTAGATTTTCAGGTTTCAGATGGATCTAGAACCTAGAAAAGATCATATTAACTGAGGTAACTCAGACCCAGAAAGACAAATGTTGCATGTCTCATCGGAGGCTCCTTGCTCCAAATCTTCAGACGTGAGAAAATACAGTGGAGAAACTATAAAAAGCGGGAAAGTAAGAGAAACCATTGCTAGTGTGGAGTGGTGGAAGAGCAAAGGGGGAAAATAGCAAGGTACATGTGTTCTGAATAAAGAAATGTGGAAAACTGGGCATAACTCTAATCAGGGACGAGGGAAGCAGATAAACAAGGACAGAATAACATGTCTGACAAATCCTGGTGTCTGAAAAACTCATAAGGAATCATATTAGCTATATACCTAACTGCTATAATACATATAAGCTTGTGACTATATTTATATGATTTCTTTTTATCTTGGTTAATGGTGGTGCCTCCAAGAGACTCTTAAAACATTGCCTTGGTTGTTCCCCAGAGGTGGAAGACAGTCCCTATTACTGAAGACACCATGTGCACTTCAGACAGAGGGCCCAGGGACCCCTGAGTTGCAACTAATCTGAAAACCTCCTCTCTGAGGACTAGCTTTCATGGTGCTGGAAAGCACCATGCAAGTTTCCTAAGGAGTGAGGCAATCAACAGTCCTAACCAGCTACGATGCCTATGAACCAAGACAACCAGATTGGCACAATAACCCTAAAGGTGTAACAATGTCATGCACACCTGCACAGTAACCAACAGCTATCTAATTAGACTTAAGGCCCATTCAACAAGAAACGAAGAAGGAAATCACGCCCAGTACTGGAAACCTACGCAAGTACTTAGGGTTAGTAATGATCTTGGAGAAGACCCTTCAACCACAATTTTACTAAACTAGCGTAGTCCCTAACTACACCTGGCTTTTTTACACAGGTTCTGGACATAGAACTCAGATCTTCATGATTTTGAGATAAGTGCTCTACCAACTGAGTTATGTCCCTAGCCCCTCGTTTTAAATACTCTTTCACTTTCTTTTTCTCTGTTTTCTCCCTCCCTTTCACCTATATGTGTATGTGTATATGTATCTATGTATATGTATATAATGTATATGTATACGCCATGTACCCCCACAATCCTTTCAAGGGGCACGTTATAAACTCATGGGTCAATAGTTACAGTGTGTATTCAGTAACTGTCTCAATGCCCATGGCACATGTGTTGGCACTGTGTACATAGTAAATAAATGAAGTAGAAGTGGATTATTTCACAAAGATCCAAGATTCTAATAACAGGCTGCAAAATTCACACAGAGCTATAATTTGAGAGGCAGAAATTATATACCAGGCGAGAAAATCAGATTTCTGTCTCCCAAGCCTGTGGCATCTGCTAGCTTTACTGATTAAATCAAGTTGGTTTACTTTGTTGCCTGGGCACAGGTACAGAGAAGAAGTCGGCGGAGGTCAAGATTTTGAAAAATAATTTGTTTTGAGCAGTCTGTGTTGAACTTACCACAAAAGTATTTAAATTTTAAGAGAACTTGGTTTGAGTTGATTATAATGCTCCCAGGCTGATGGGAACAATTACCTTCATCTTTGCAGATATTATCCCTGAAATTCCCAGTTTCTCCAAGTGTTCTTTCTTGTCCACATGGGGGAACTGCTCTCTTCTGTTGTGTCTCATAGCTTAACACTATGTCAGGATGACATCAACAGTTGGAAGGGCTAGTTCATGGGCCAGTATACCACCATTGACAAAGTCAATGGGCAACCTGGTGTCTAGTTGTCATTACAGCCCCATAGACATATTGGTAAACCAACAATCCTTCTGGAGTCCTAAATATATGTAGATCAAAGAATGGACCTGTCACAGGATTGCTCTGGCTATACGTTGTATAATATGAAACTCAGAACTGCCGTTCTATCTGGTATAATCTGGAGAACCCCCGAGAGCTACAGAGAGCAAGTGCATTCATTTTACAGCAGAGAAAATGAACACAGGAAGACAGAAAAGCTGGTTCAGGCTCCCATTTCTCACACTGTCAGTGTGGCAGGAAGATGACTGTAGGCCATGTTTCTCCCTAGCTCTGCCCTACAGGACACAATTAAAATGAAAATTAGCCAGAAGAGGAAGAAGAAAGAGGTGAAGATGCAGTTTGCTTAAGGACAAAAATTGAATGTCTTGCAAGGATAGAGGAAAAGAGCATCACTTTAACTAAAGTCTTTGGGAAACTAGTGCATATAGCATACACTGACATTTTCAATTGCATGCTGTTGAAATTTCCCAGCTGACTTTGAGATGAACTCACTGTGGGCACCATGGTGCACCTGCACTGTTGTCCGATTCAGATGTGACATATACTTTCTTTCCTCAAAGTGACTCTGTTTGCATTGGGGACCTGCGTAGCAGAGCACCAGCCTCGCACCAGCAAAGCTCAGTGTACAATCCTCAGTAACAGTTTGATTCCCCAGTGCTATCACAAACAGCAGCAACTCTATTTTAATGTGTGTCTGGGGCAAAGGTCAAGTTTATTTGTTCTTCCTCTCCCAAACATGATCACACTTCATCCATAAACAGCTACCCTTAGGTTATTTGCTAAATGTACAGTAAGTACTCTCAGCAACTTTATACATTTCAACTCATTTATTTTCACAAGAACTTTAGGAATTTAGATCAGTAATTATATCTCATTTTACAGCTGAAGAAACTGAAACACAGATTGGGTAATAAATTGAGTGAGCAGGTCTTGAACCTCTTCCACAACCTTTCCTTTCAGCACTAGCGTCCATAATCTCTGGAGAGAAAGCTAAACGTGCTCTTCTCTGGTAGAAACCTTGTAAGTGATGCATGTTTCTCAGGGACGGGATTCTTCTCCCATAAATTATCACCAAACACAAAATATGTCTTACTCATTATTGTACATCTTACTCCAGCAGCAGCAAACACTGTAGTGTAGCCTTTGTGACCTCAAGATCCAAAGAAATAAAACAAGACCAAAGAACCTATCGCCACAGGGGCTTCTGGGCATTCAAGCTGCTGACTCCCACCCAGTGTTTTATTGCCGTTTTTTGGTAGGATTCTTTAGGAGGTGAAACAGTGAGTGCCTGTGGTTGTGCCGAGTGTGCTGTGGCATGTAAATGTCCTATACAGGGAGTTGCCGTTTTCATCCATAGTCGTGAAGTTGCTGTGTGGGTGCGTGCACGTGGGTGCGTGCGCGCGCGCGCACACACACACACGCACACAAAAATGGAATTTTTAATGAACATAATGACAGTACAATTTTAAAATTCCAAACAAACAAAAACCCTTTTCCAAACAAAATGACAGTAGAGATTTCAAAGTACTTTCTTTTAGGTGGAGAGCAGAACAGGGCACTTTCCAGCCTCTTGGGACTTCCAAAGGGAAAGACAGCTGAATGCACCGATTGCCTGCATTTGTATTGGACTGAAGAGGTCGGGACCTGCACGTGTGACTTCAGCAGCAGGCAGAGATGACAGTGAAGCAATTCTGCAGGTGGAGAGCAAGCCTCAGAAGCAGTCCAGAACCCCTCTATATTCGGACATGGGAAGCGGGGAAGAGGAAGTGTGCACCAGACATGATAGCTCATGGTTCACAACTTTATCCCAGCACCAAGAAGATGGTGACAGGAGGATCATGACAAGTTGAAAGCAAGCAAGTGTAGGACACATGATGGGTTCCAGGATAGCCTAGGTTAAAGGGTGAGATCCTATGTCAACACTAACACAATCCAATGATACAGACAAATGAGAAACCTAGAAAGGAAAGGTAAGGCGGGACTCACTAAGTTTTGACACCTCAGGACCCAAAGCAGAAAATACCCTTAAGAGGCTTCGATGATGATAACATCAAACCTGCTGAAAGATTACATTTGTGGAGAATGTATTTTGACAAAGTGAGCAGAGGGCAGGGGTTGGGGTTCTTAGGCAGGGTTATTATAGCTGCGATTAAATACCATGACCAAAAGCAACTTGGGGAGGAAAGTGTTTTTTTCACTCACACTTCCATACAACAGTTCATCATTTAAGAGAAGTGGTGGCAGGAACTCAAACAGGGTCACAACTCAGAGGCAGGAGCTGATGCAGAGGTTAGGAAAGGGTGCTGCTTACTGGCTTGCTCTTCATGGCTTGCTCAGCCTGCTGTCTTATAAAACCCAGGACTACCAGTTCAGGGGTGTTCCCAGGCACAGGGACTAGGACTCCCCATTCCTCACTAGCTAAGAAAATGCCTACAGGCTTGCTTGTAGCCTAGTCTCATGGAGGCATTTCCTCAGTTGAGACTCCTTCCTTCTCAATAACTCCAGGTTGTGTCAAGTTGATGTAAAACCAGTGGGCACATGGGAGAACACAGCAGGGTTCAGGGTTGAGAAAGAAAATCTCCCTGTGGATCCATGACCATAATCCTGCTTACAGACAGGGGCTGAAACTTAAATTTCCTCTACTTACCCAGGACCGGTAAATGCCAAGCCAGGAAATAATAAAAATGACTTTGACTGTAGCAAGCAGAGATGCTGGGATAGACCGAAGGAAATCTCTTTCTAGTAGTACAGGTGCAGTTCAGTTCCAGCAGCATGGCATTTCCAGCCATGCAGGCCTTACATTCAAGACTGCAAACACAAGAGGAAGAGGCCACTATACAGTCAGACCATGGGAGGGAAAAACCAAAGAAGACGCATGTTCTTCAGGCTTTCTGACAGTGAAGGCTGATTTCACATCTTATTTTCTCAAGTACTTGAGCTATGCAGAAATAGTATTTAAAGTTATTTTCCTCGTATAACATCTAGAGATTCTTCTTTTATTGTCTTACTCAAAAATACAAATACTGTATATTTTCTCTTCCATGTGGACGCTAGCTTTTGAGTTTTTGATATGTATGCTACAATCCAAAGAGGTATAGAGATTAGGTATTTCAAGTTTTAAATGAGCAAAAACCAAATGTGTCAGAAAGAAACCCAGTGATAATCAGAAAATCAGATAAACATGAAAAAAGGCACCAGATAGAAAGGGAGAAGTCAAATATATAACAAGTTTAAAAGATTAAATAGAATTAAAGGGGACATTAGACTCAGAACAAGAGAAAAAAATAATTAAATGAAGAGACAACTGTGAAATTAACAAAGAGAGTACAAAGGAAAATATAAAGGAGAGGCCAAGAAGCAAGAAACTAAACTTTATTGTTGCCTAACTCTTAGGATTTGGTATTCTCCCTTTAACGATTAGTTTTGCATTTATTTCTCAGTTCATTCATTCATTCATTCATGTGTGTGTGCCCTTGTGCTAAAGTGTGCATCAAAGGATAATGTATAAGAAAAGTACTCTCCTATTAGGTGGCTTCTGGGGATTGAACTTAAAGTTCTTCATTCAGGCTTGGTGTTAAGCACCTTCATCTGGTGAATAATCTTGCTAACCCTAACTTACTATCTCTTATGCCTGTACTTCAGTGGTTCTCAACCTGTGGGTAATGGCCTCTTTGGGGTTGAATGACCCTTTCACAGGGGTCACATCAGATATCCCGCATATGTTCATATTTACATTACGATTTATGACAGTAGCAAAATTACAGGTATGAAGTAGCAATGAAAATAATTTTATGGTTGAGGGTAACCACAACATGCGGAACTATATTAAAAGGGCCAAAGCATGAGGAAGGTTGAGAAACACTACTCTACTTGATTTAGCAGTTCTGTTGCTGGTTCCAGCTGGATACACACTCAATTATCAGTGGTTAGCTAGTGAACAGCCTCAGCTGGGACAGGTAGGATGGTTGGACCTCTCTTCACAAGAGCTTCAACATCAAGGCAGCCAATGTAGCTTCTCCATGTGGGACTGACCGTGTTGGAGAGCATCACTTCTAACAGGTGTGTTATCAGTTGCCTATCATATCACATCGGAGAATGTACACAAGTCCCAAAGAAGAGCTAAGAACAGAAGCAGTGTGGAGAGGAAAACCCCTTGTCTTTGAGAATTGATCAGTTCCACAGGCATAAAACTGAAAAAGTGGTTACACCTATCTACCTGGAACTATGGAAAGAAAGGAAGGGTTTATTAAAAAAATAAAAAAAAAAGAAGGTGAAGCAACATTCTAAAATTTGGTGAACATCTTAGTTCGGGTTCCTATTGCTGCAATGAAACACCATGACCAAAGCAAGTTGGAGAGCAAAGGGTTTATTTGGCTTACACTTCAGCATTGTTGTTCATCAGTGAAGGAAGTCAGGACAGGAACTCAAACAGGGCAGGATCCAGGCAGGATGCAGGAGCTGATGCAGAGGCCATGGAGGGGTGCTGCTTATTACCTTGCTTCCCATGGCTTGATCAGCTCACCTTCCTATAGAACCTAGGACCAGCAGTCCAGGAATGACTCCACCATGGGCTGGGCCTTCCTCCATTGATCACTAAATAAGAAAATGCCTTACAACTGTATGTCATGGCCGCATTTCCTCAGCTGAGGCTCCTTCCTCTGATGACTCTATAGCTTGTGTCAAGTTGACACAAAACCAGCCAGTACAACTGATCACTTGTCAATTTGACACACAAACACATAACTATTAAGCTACAACCCTTCCTTTCTTACTCATCCCCATGATCTTAAGTAGTATTAAAAGTCTTGCAGTCATTGCAAATTCAAACACATTAAAATTACAGTTCCTTTTAAATAGTCAATCTCTTTAAAAATCCAAAGTCTTTTAAAGTTCAAATCTCTCAACTGTGGGCTCCAGTAAAATACTTTCTTACTTTAAGAGGGAAGAATCAGTACTCTGTCACAAACAAAGCAAAACAAAATTCCACCATACAATATCTGGAATCCACCCATAATCTTCTGGACTCCTCCAAAGTGCTTGGGTCACTTCTCCAGCTCCACTGCCTACAGCATACACAGCTCATCTTCTAGGCTCTGGCTGGCTCCACTCCATTCCTGTTGCTGTTCTTGGTAGTTGTCTCATGGTACTAGCATCTCCAAAATATTGGGGGTCTTCTGCGGCAACTGGGAAGCACTTTTACCAATAGACTCTCATAGACTCTCCTTATGGTGCCAAGCCTGAACTTTTTTGCATAACCTCTTCAGTCCTGGGCCTTCAACCGCCACTGAGGCTGCACCTTCACTAATGGTGTCTCCTGACCTCTCACAGTGCCAAGCCTCAACTGCTCTTCAAGACTCCTTAATGTCTTAAAAACCAGTACCACCTGGCTTACACATTACCAAGTCTGGCTGCCAGCACAAAGTACAACTTGGCACCTCTAGAACACATTTTCTCTGTGCTCTCAGGAAATACTTCCCAGAAGAATTTATCTCAGTGATGCTGGTCTCATCTTACTCACCTCCAATTTCTTAGCTCCAATCAACCAGCATTAAGTATACCAACAAAGTAAAATTTTGCTTTAGTAGTCTTGGTGCCTTATTAATCACACCTGATTCTTCAACAGTAGCTAAATAGAACCACGGGATTCTAATTCAAAATAATAAATGGCCCAGACAGAAACTTTAAACTTCTCTCTGAAATTTTGCAAGCCAGCCCTCCATCCTTTGCATTTCTCCCAATATTCCTATCTTCTAAGTTCCCACAGGATATCTCACTGTGATCTTAACACTCAATGGTTTTTATAGCCCAAAGTTCCAAAGTCCTTCCACAGTCCTCCTCAAAACTTGACTAGGTCTGTCATAGCAATACCCTACTCCTGGTACCAATTTCTTTCTTAATTTGGGTTTCTATTGCTGTGATGAAACACCATGACCAAAAGGCAAGTTTGAGAGCAAAGGGTTTATTTGGCTTACACTTCAGCATTGCTATTCATCAGTGAAGGAAGTCAGGACAGGAACTCAAACAGGGCAGGATCCAGGATGTAGCAGCTGATACAGAGGGCATGGAGGGGTGCTGCTTATTGCCTTGCTTCCCATGGCTTGATCAGCTCACCTTCTTAGAGAACCTAGGACCAGCAGTCCATTAATGACTCCACCCACCATGGACTGGGCCTTCCTCCATTGATCACTAAATAAGAAAATGCCTTACAACTGTATCTCATGGAGGCATTTCCTCAGCTGAGGCTCCTTCCTCTGATGACTCTACAGCTATGTCAAGTTGACACACAACACCAGTTAGTACAGTGACTAAGACTTGTTCATCGTATTTATTATATATTTCCAGTCTATCTATAGAATATTTGTGATGTGGGACTACCCTCTGTATGCTGTGAGTACGATTGGTTAATGAATAAAGAATCTGCCTTGGCCTGTGATAGAATAGAACTTAGATAGGTGGGGAAAACTAAACTGAATGCTGAGAGAAAGAAGGCACAGTCAAAGAGAAGCTATCAAGCCACTGCCAGAGACAGACATGCTGAGACTTTGCTGGTAAGCCACAGCCATGTGGCAATACACAGATTAATGGAGATGGGCTAGTTTAGGATATAAGACTTAGCCAGGAATACGCTTAAGCTATTGGCCAAACAGTATTGCAAATAATATTGCTTCTGTGTGATTATTTTGCTTCTGGGCAGCTGGGAACAAACAAGCAGGCCTCCATACTACACATGTCTGTGCACATATATGTGTATTTGAGGCTTACAATGGTCGACTAATCCAAAGTGGACACCTATTTATCATCAATATAAAATCTCAAGGAATGAAACTGACTATCTCAAAAGCAAATAAGAAAACTGACTGATTATCCACAAATGAAAAAGGAATATCACACATACCACTAGCTGAGTTATCAACTGTAATGACAGAAATAAAAAGATAAAATCACACTTCCAAAAGATGGTTGAAAAACTGTGTAGACTTCTGGATAGTAGAAGAAAGCTGAAATAGAGACATTTTCTGAAGAGTGAATTTGCAAACAAATAACTATTTTTAATGAAAGCTCTTAAGAATATATGTCAAAGCAATGAAAAGGCACCAGAATGAAATCTGTTATGCAGAAATAAATGGCAAGATGTCAGAAAAAACAGGGATGATTTTCAACTAGCATTTGATATAAAAACACAGAAAGTAGCAAACCTAAGGAGTCCAAATATGGAAATAAATTACTGGAAAATAATGAATTGAGGCATAGGATATTAAGGAATGTGGATGCTTTCATTTTAGATAGAAAAAGAGCAAAAAGCCTGCAATTGCAAGGTATTATTGCTGGCATTTTAGAAATTACTTATAAAATAGAAATGGAACATAAACAATTATAAGGTGTATTTCAAAGGAGAAAGGAAAAGATTAGTCCAAAATAAAACAGGAATAAAAAAAATCATGGTAAATGTGATGCAAAAATACAAGTGCCCGAGTAATTTAATGGAATAGAAGTGGATTAAACTGTCACCTAAATGTGATGCAAGGGAAGGAAGAATGGGAGAGGGAGGAAGGGAGGAAGGGAGGAAAGGGGAAGTGGTGGGAGAGGAAAGGAGGGTGAGGGAAGGGAGAAAGATTTTTTATGTATGTTTTTTAGCTTCCATAAAAAACTTGTAATAATGCTGCTACTCTTAAAATTAAGCATATAGGAAGATTATAATTGACTCATGAATTACTATACACTGAAGTACCAAAGGAATTAATTATGTAGTGACATTAATATCAGAATTGTGTAGTCACATTGTTAAAAGCCTTTTCTTTCGTGGTAGAGAGGCCAGTTTCATAACGACAAGAGAAGCAATTTAGTCCAAAATCCATCCTGATTTAAAATGTATGACTACCATTTAGCAGTACTTCAAAAAATATCTTATTAGAAGAACTGACTAGGAAAAATGAATAGATTCACTATAAATTGAGAAATTTCATGCTTCTCTCCTTAATAAATATATAAAACAAGTTAAAAGCTCAATAGTGTGTTAATATACACTGTATAATACATAGAGAACAGCGCACCCAAAGTATAGAAAATAAAACTTTTTGTTACAAACTAGAATTTGAGGGGAAAATGGCTGTACAATATGCCATAAGACAAGTTTTAACAGATTTTTATAGAATTAATATCATAAAATCTATGTGCATTGATCATAATACAGTTAGACATCTTTCACAAAATTACTAAAACAATAAATGGATCTGAACAATTAAAACATGATTCCATGTACTACATGAATCAGAAAATAAACAAGTTTCTGTGGAAAAGAAAAGCAGAACAATCAATGAAGAGAAATGATAGATGACTTCATAAAGAAAAAAAGACTAAACAGAGTTGGAAATAAACATGTGTAGAATAGACCAATAAAATAAAAACATTCTTTTAATGTTTACTTTCATTTATGTGTGCAATATGAGTGCTTGTAGTCCACAGAGGCCAGAAGAGGGCATCATATCCCCTGCAACTGAAGGTAGAGATGGTTGCAGACTGCTTTGTTGGTGAAACTGAACACAGGACCCCTACAAGAGCAGCACATTCTTTTAACCACTGAGTCACCTCTCCAGCCCCTCAAACTGTGTTCCTTCAAAAAGGAGTCAAAGAAATACCAAACACTTGATGTGGCTATAAGGAAGAGAAACCCCAAAAATCTATGAGTGAATTTAAAAAAAAACAACCAAAATATAGAAAAAAGTCTATAACGATTTGAAAACTAAAGGAAGCTTTTTAAAAGAAAAATATAACTTTAAAAAACTGATTTCAAATAAAAAATTAAAATATAGAAAGAGTCTACAAGCAGTGACAATTCTAAACAATCAATTAAATCTCTAACCTTAAAAATACTCCATGCTAAGATTTTTATTGATATTATCTATCAAAAATTTAATGTATAGATAATAGCAATAGATACAAACTCTTCAAGGGAGCAGAAAAAGAAATAATGTTCTAATATACTCAGAACCATGTATCAGATATTTCACTACAATTATGAAAAGGGGGCAGACATACAAGGAAAGAAAGCCACCTGATGCTCACATGTAGATTAGATAAAAATTATCAAGCCAAGTATACATTTTTAAAAAATAATTAAAAACAGAAAAATGACTTAATACTTAATGTTCAGAATAGTAATAACTTTAAACATTAGGTAGTTTAACACAATGAACAAATTAAAGTAGAGTGCCTTTCAAATGGATATTGATTTTATAGAAGAAACAGGCTTTCACAATAACAACTAGCAAGCTAGTAGTGTCCATAATAACAGAAATGACAGATTGTGACACAGTTACTCAATGGATATTGTACAACCCATGGAAATGATAGATCTGGAGTCTGCATACCAATGTAGGTAAATTTCATTCACATCATTTGGAGTTACAAAGGCAATTTGTGGAACAGTTGCAGGATAAATTCTTTTTCTTAATCTTTTATTGTTTTTATTGAGCTATATATTTTTCTATGGTCCCTTCCTTTCCTCCCCACTCCACTTCTGCACTGTCCCATGATCTACATGCTCCCAATTTACTCAGGAGATCTTGTTTTTTATCTAATTCCCATGTAGCTTAGATCTATGTTTGTCTCTGTTAGAGTCCTCTTTGTTGTCTAGGTTCTTTGAGAATGTGAATTGTAGGCTGCTTTTTCTTTGCTTTATGTCTAAGGACACTTATGAGTGAGTACATATTATATTTGTATTTTGGGTCTGGGTTACCTCACCCAATATGGTGTTTTCTAGATCATCCATTTGCCTGAAAATTTCAAGATGTCATTATTTTTTTCCACTGAGTAGTACTCCATTGTATGAATGTTCCACATTTTCTTTATCCATCTTTCAGTTGAGGGGCATCTAGGTTGTTTCCAGTTTCTGGCTATGACAAATAATGGTGCTATGAACATAGCTGAGCACATGTCCTTCTGGTATGATTGGGTATCCTTTGGGTATATACCCCAAAGTGGCGTTGCTGGGTCTTGAGGTTGTTTCCTAAGTTTCTGAGAAATTGCCATACTGATTTCCAAAGTGGCTGTATCAGTTTTTACTCCCACCAGCAATGGAGGAGTGTTCCCTTGATCCCACATTCTCTCCAGCATAAGCTGTCATCAGTGTTTTCGATCTTGGCCATTCTTACAGGTGTAAGATGAAATCTCGTTGTTCTGATTTGCATTTCTCTGATGGCTAGGGGTGTTAAGCATTTCCTTAAATATCTCTCAGCCATTTTAGATTCATCTGTTGAGAGTTCTGTTTAGGTATGTACCCCATTTTTATTGAATTATTTGTTCTTTTGATGACCAATTTCTTGAGTT
>LOJH01048226.1:0-13065 GCA_001685095.1 Ellobius talpinus
CAATCCCAGAGAACCTAGACAATGAGGACCCTAAGAGAGACATACATAGATCTAGTATACATGAGAAATAGAAAAAGACAAGATCTTCTGAATAAATTGGGAGCATGGGGACCTTGGTAAAGGGTTGAATGGGAGGAGAGAGGCAGGGAGGGGAGCAGATAAAAATGTAGAGCTCTATAAAAATCAATAACAACCCCCAAAAACTATATATATATATATAATTTAAATAACACAGTCTGTGAAGAAAGCATTACCTCATTATGTCTTGAACATATTCATATTCATTTTTATTCATTTTCTAACCTCTACTAATTGATAACTAGTACATGTAAGAATGTAAATACTAATGTTCTGTTCAAGAAAAGATTCGACTCTTCAGTTTCTAACCTCCAAAATTAAACACCATCTAGTTCTCTAGAAAAAGAGCTTCAAATAATGCTTCTTAGGTTAGCTTTTGTGTTTCACATGTCTTTTATCCTGCATATAGACTAGAATCAGCCTAAGAAAAAAGTGAGACAAAATGTGGGTTTCAGGTGTGAGGTTACTTGAGCAATACCTCAGCTCTCGTTGACTAATTTCAACTCTTTTAAAATGTATTAATTACAAATATAATTATTTGGATAATTTCTGTGTTTCACCTCCACCTCCACCTACAGCAGAAGCCTATGACATGTTCTTTATTTCATTGACTATATGCAGCTGAGACAATGAACAGTGGGTTCAGGGATTTTTGGAAAAGAGAGAGTTAAGAGAAGTTGGTCTCGAGAAGGTCACTGCCCCAATGGGGTTTGTCAGACAGCAAAAATGCATCCCTCTCATAGGCAAGAGTCCTGTGAGCCATGGTAGAGTATATGTACTCCAATCATTAGGATTGGTCAGACACCAAGAACGTATCAGTCTCATAGCCAAGAGCCCCATGAGCCATGGTAGATAATACCCACTCCATTTTAAGAGGATGTGCTTGGCACAGGTAGATATATTTGATATGAAATGAATGAGGAAAACAGATTAAAAATCTTAGATATGAGAGTGATTAGACACTGTGTAATACTTATATATGAGCTTTCGTGAGTTTGGACAAACTGTAAAAATAGGAAAGCAAAAACTGGCTCCTTAGAGATTCAAGTGGTCACGGAAGTCAAAAGATACTATGCTTCAGGTCACATGAAAGAGAGAATTTGACTTGGCTCTGGGAAACATTCAAGAGTCACATCATGTATGTGATATAGTCATATGACAGTTGTCTGTAGAAGCAAAATAAAGAACCATTCAAGAAAACAAGCTAAAAATTATTTTCTTAAATCAATAAAGGGACTCATTACTCATATTTAAATTTTTTCCCATCTTTGGAAGATATTTTAATTCATACTTGACTGTTGCCATTAAAAGTATTCCTATTGGTGTTTGGGGTTGCCTAAAAATGATATCATAAATGTGGTTGTCATAAGCACTATTTTCCAACAAGGCATTTTAGATCAATTGGAAGAAGAGAATGAAGATGGCAAAGGAAAGAAGTCACTGGCAACAGGACATGTGTGACCATGAGGTAATGGGAAGATGTCATACTACAAAAGGGAGATATAAACTGTAATCAAATCCAGGGATTTGATAGTAGGGATAACTATGGAAGCAGAGGGCATCAAACAGAGATTCACAGAGGGTTCAGATGAAGGACCTGAAGTCCCAGGAGGCACGTCATGCAGAGAAAAAGGATGACAAAGGATATGGCATAGAAAAGCATAATAAAAAAGTCATCGGAAACTGAGAACTTCTTTCTTTGTGATATTGCAAAATAGAACTTTTATACTTTTGGGCAAAACCCACGGGAGTCTTTTTAGAATATAGTTTTCAATGCTGAACAGAGAACTTAATGAACATAAACCAGAACTTACTAAAAGAGTATGGACCTGGACTAAAATGCAAGTGCATACATTGCATGCATTTAATTTACAAGTAAATAACAATTTATGTAACTATTGCTCCAGTTCAAAATTTATGTCCACAGGGGATTCTTATTATAAATAAAAGTATAATAAAACACCTTATAAATACACAGTGTTGAGAACCTCTAAATTTTTATCCAGCTCTAAGAGACTTAGATTATTTGATTAGTGTTGACAGGAAGAATTGCTTTTTGATAAGGAGAAAAAGAGGGGGAAATGAAGAAAGCAGGTTTTTTTCAGCAGTGTTCTTTATATACAAGATAAACAGTCTAACAGTCCCTGATTTTTCTATGATCAAATGTTACCCTTAATCTGTTCAGATACATACTTATTACATTGTAACTTTAAAGAAGGTTTGTTTAAACCAAAGTGTTAAGGTGGGCAATAGAATATGAGGAAAGACATGAGTATGTGAATAAAATTCGCGATTTATTCCCCTTGGCTGCCAGCACACAGTGTAATTACGTGGTTGATCCACTGACTCTAGACTATAAGCAATGCACTTTTCTTATTGCATTCCTAGCATCCATCAGGCAGGGCTTGGAAGAGAGTATCACAAAGCTGCTTGCTAACCCCAAAATTTGTGGAAGTGGTATAACTAAATAAGCTTCTGTTAAAATATTATATACAACTCACAGGCATTTATGTTTCACTGCACAAATGTTAATCCTTAACTCAGACGTTGTCTCACCAAAGAGGGAAAACCAAAGCCTGCTAAAACCCAGACAGTGCAGCTGAAGTGAGGAAATGGGGGAAAGTATAAACAAATCAAACACTTAACCTTGCAATGAAGACGTATCAACATAAACACAACTGTATCTCTCATTTCCAGCCCATGTGGTACTGGAAACAGAATGTGAACTGACTCCGGGCTGTGTGAGCTAAGCAGCACCATTCATTGTACTTCAAAAAGACGTCATTAGAGTCATTCCTAGAAAGGCTGAGACGTGTGCACATTTATTGATTGATTGACTTATTTTTGCATCCCTAGATGCTTTCTCTATTCTGGGAATCGCTAGCCATGTTTCCTGAAAGAGCTCTAACTGTGCAAAACTACAGCAGAAATGACAAAGGGAATGGAATCCAAGGCATGCTTCATTTATGCTTTGTCGCGCAATAAACTACTTCAAAACTTAGTAGCTTACTTAGAGTAGTATGCATCCATTGTTTCTCATATCCTTGGGCAAGCACAGACAGTTCCTTCTGTCTGGGTGTGCTCAGTTAAGGCTTGATGGCCTAGAGTAGTCCCACACATGGGCCTGGCCATTGACAAGAAAGCTGGCCGGTAGAATCCTCACTCGGCCTTCTCATCCTCAAGGCTTTTCTTGGTGTCTATATGTGGAAGTACCATGATTATCAAGAAAATCTAGAGACTCAGATCCAAAGCACAAAGTTTTCAAGTCTCTGCTATTATTATTTGTTCCAATAATCATCAAAACAATTTGTATAGATAAGCTGAGAGCCTAGGGGGTATAAAACACAGTCACTCGCTTAATTTTATTAGTGTATTCTAAGTATATAAAACAGTTGGCAATATTTTGACATTTGTAAACACGTGTGTAAGTTCTCATATTTGTCCCCCATTGCTGGTACTTCCTCTCTCTCTCCTGCCATTGATTTCTTTCCTGATCTACTTTCATCTGTCCTCTCCCTCCATCTTCCTTCCTTCCTGTCTCTCATTCCACATAAATGAAAATATGAATAACACTAGATTTTCTGAATCTGACTTGTTTCTTTTAGCACAAAACCTCTAGTTCCATCCGTTTTCATGAAAGTAGCGCAATTCATTCCTCTTAATGTCTAGTAATATTCTTTGTATATCAATTTTTCCATTAATAGGAATATAGGCTTTTCCAAACTTGGATATTGTAAGCAGTGCTGCAATAATCATTAGTATGAAAGGCAAAGTATGAACACATAATTTATGATGACAATATTAAAAGCAGTTTTATGGTCTTTCTGTTAATTTTAAACAGCATCTTCTGTGAGAACCAGATCTTTGTTCCCAAGTTGTTTTATTTATCTGAAAAGCCAAAGTGCTATATTTGATATTAGAGCCTCATAAACCATTGTTCTGACATTCTATAGTGGAATTAATGAAAGATCATTGTCCTCACAGTCTTGAAGTCATTTATACTTTAAAGAACATAGACAGTTTTGGTTCCTTTTTAGACCGTCTTCTGCTCTTCAGAGATAAAGTGAAGAGGACAAAATTTGAAAGTTCAGTCTTGCATTTTCCTTCTATCAGTTTTTCTCTGGTGCGGATTCGGTCCATGGTTAATACATCTTGGTTGGCATTTCCAGGTTAATCATGAGTCACTCTGGAACTCCTGGTCGGTGGGAAGGGTACACAGAGAAGGGAGAGTGAGACAGAAATGGCCTCTAGCATCTCAGAATTATACAGAAATGGAAAGTCACTTGCGTCCTTGTGAGACACAGCCTGAACTTAGTCACAAAAGCATTTGGAATTTAACCATGAGGCACTTACCAAATGTACATTATTCATCTTTATGTCAAGAGCACAGTCTATACACAAAGAACAGTCTCTTTTATAGAACTTCCAGGACTTATGCTCATTGCAGGAAGCATAAAGAGATGATGTGTCAGAGAAGGCCGGTTCTCTCCCATCCACATTCGTGGCTAGAGGAATCTCTGAGGCTTTGAATAATGACAAAAATAATGCCCAGGAATGAAACCTCAGCCCAGCACCGTGCTTTCCCACCATACCTGAAACTGAGTTAATCAACAACAGTTCAGAAAACATTTCATAGTGTGTAATCTGAGACCAGATCTCCTTATAGCGCTCCGTGATTTAGTTCACAATGTAGGAGCTGATAGGATCCTAACAGCTGGTGTCATCACGCAAACGTCAATTTCCTTGTTTGTCACCTCCTTAGCAAGCCATTCTGACAACTGCAGATTTTAACTTTAAACTGTTTTTTTTCAGAGCTGAAGACAGAACCCACTCCCTACCTTGTGCTTGCTAGGCAAGCACTCTACCACTGAGATAAACTTTGAAAAGAGTAAAATTATAATAACAAAATATCATGGCATGATAAAGATAACATTTGCTACATAAAAGATGCTTCCTCACTAAGAAACCTATCACTAATGATTCTTACTCCAGAAAGCAATAGGAACATGACTATTAGCTTTCTCTTAACATAAGCTACTACCACATCAGGTACACATGTAATTATTAGCATTAGAACAACCACATATGTGTTTAAAATTGAAAATAATTAATAAAATTAATAGAAAAGAGTTACCCAGTCCTTCTAATTGGCCTTGTAAGCAGATTTCCAGTCTTGAGATCAGGCTGTTTTCAGGTACTGAGTCTGCAGGTCAGTGGCTAATCCATCTCTTCAAATGAGAAATGAGGGCTTATTCTGAACCTGGAGGATTGCCTTCCATAATATTTGTTGGGAATTGGAAAGGCAAGTACCTGCAGATACGCACTGATAGTCTGGAAATAAATTGTCTTATAAACTGCTATGTTTCCTGTTTATTGTCTCCAATAATTGGCCAGGTGTTAATAGAAGCGAACTTTGAGGTTTCTAAATTCTTTCCATCCTTGTAGACCCCGGGGGCAGTATTTACCTCAATGGAAGATCAAATTCCCCCAGAGAACAGGAAGAGAGTTGTTTATTGTAAGCAGTTAGGTGCCAAACACATTGTTGGAAAAACAGCAAAGGTTATTTCACTCTATTCCACAGGAATACCTCATGGTTCTTTGTTTTCTTGGAGGTTAGGTGCCTGCATTAAAGAGGGTAATGGAATACCGAATACTCAGAATGAATACAAAGTCACAACAAACAAAGGCCAGATTTTCTAAACTAGTTAACCAAACTGTCAAACCAAGTGAACCAACAAAGGAGAAGTATGGCCAGGGCTACACTTTCAGAACCACTGCAGAAAGGACATATGAGCCAAGACTTAAGAGCAGTCAAATGGGAGATGCTTGCCTTTGTCACCACCTTTTCCATACACATCTCCAGAGAAAAAACACTCCTAATCCTGTCTGAGGGGGTAATTTGAAAACTGTTCATACCTGTTGAAACAAAGACAACTGAAAATCATATACTACGTGAATGGTAATTTTTTTAAAGTAAATTAAACAGCCAATAAGATGAGATCTGCATTTGTAACTACTTTTACATTCCTTCTAAACACAATCTTTCAGCCGCATTTGGTACGTGTTTTAGCAGCATCTCCTAAAACTCTGTCTGGAAAAATGGAAGACCTTAAAATCTCAACTAGGAGTGTCGTTCTCGCCAGGCAGTTGTGGTGCACACTTTTAATCCCAGAACTCAGGAGGCAGAGACAGATGGATCTCTGTGAGGCTGATGAGTTCCAGAAAAATTGTCATTCTCTATAGCATATCTACATTTTATTCCTAATTTCTTTAACTGTTGTAAGAGGCAGCTTGTTCATTTCCTGGCCACCCAGACTCCTGAAATAATCACACAGAAACTATATTAATTAAATCACTGCTTGGCCCATTAGTGTTAGCTTCTTATTGGCTAATTCTTACATCTTAATTTAATCCATTTCTATTAATCTGTGTTTCACCACATTGCTGTGGCTTACCGGAAAGTTTCCAGCATGTCTGTTCCCAGTGTCTGCTACACGGCATCTCCTCAACTCTGCCTTCTTTCTCCCAGCATTCAGTTTAATTTTCCCCGCCTACCTCTATTCTGTCCTGTGCAGGCCCAAGACAGTCCTTTATTAATCAATGGTATTCAGAGCATACAGAGGGGAATCCCACATCATTTAAGCTTATAGTATGATGTACAGGTAAGATATACTTTTACCATTTAAAAAAGAATATTAGGTCCCCTTTAAATGTAAAATAACCCCAATATTTACAAAATAAGAATGATAAGTTTATGTGATTTACAATGAAAAAGAATGATCAAAAATTCCTCTATAGTATATTTTGTTATGGAAGTAATTTGCTTTAGCTAGGAATTTTAACATCATTGAGATACTCTCATTTTCTGCATAATAGTGATTATTAAGAAAAAACAAATAATTATGATTTTATATTAAAGTTTGCCTTCTTTTATGATAGAAAGCCTATATTTGTATTACTAAATAAGACTATTAAAGGAAATTATCCAGCTTTAGTACTTCTTTACATTTGGTTTCCCTAGCAGCAAGTTAAAAGGGCTTCCTGTAATAAGGTAAAATACGACTTTTGAAGAAGAGGAGAAGCATCACTGCAATATGGAATTAGTTATTCAGTAAGCTGGCTGTAACAGCACCCCTTACCTTATTTCACTGTGACTGGTACTCACCTCCCTGACACCTACCACTTCTTGAACAGAAAACAAGGTGTACAGCATTCCATCACTAGCAAGAGGGAAATATATTAGGGGCTATTATGCTGATGTTTGAACAACAGTGTTACAGAAGACTAAAGACCTAGACTACGTAATATTACCGATCATAAATGCTTACAGCATATACCCATGCTGAATTCTGCAGGCTAGCCATGGGGAAGCTCTTGCACACACAGTCTCACATTGACAGACTTGCTATGGGCCTCATGAGGGGAAGGATGAACAGACAGGCACTTAATGAGATTATGTGAGTCACGTCATTTGTCTGCAATAAGCTGGATTCAAATATCCCTGAGAAAGTGATTTGAGATAAAATTATCATAAGTAGCGACCTTAAGACTGTGCCAGTATAGCTGTTTTCTTGCCATTCTTACAGGTATGCCAACCTATAAATACACAAGAATGATAGTCAACCAATATTTTGCTGTCACAGCAAATCAAATCGCTTTATTTGAGGGGGTCACGTATTTCTTGTTCTCCCATAGAGTTATAATTTTTTTAGCATTTTATGATTTTTCTACAGTTTTCTGAACTTCTTTAAATTGTGACAAAACCAGAATCCTCTACTTGGTTAAAAGCTTACTTTCACAATTTTAGCGTTCTTTTTTTATATTTTTATCTTTTGACCATCATCTCTCATTCCCTGTCCTCCCTCAGAACCCTTTTAAGCATACTCTTTTCTCTCTCAGATTCACTGCCTGTTTTTCTTTAATCGTTCTTATGCACGCACGTTTGGTACTGCACACCACAATCTCATGTTCTCTGTATTTGGGTCAAATGAGGTTTCCTGTAATTGTCTCCATCTGTTTCTTTGATGAGGGTGAGAACCACACTTATATGGGAGGATATAAAGTGAGGACACTGCTTTACAGCAGAAATGTTTTCAAAATTTCCTTACAGAATACATCTTTATGGTAAGGGTTATATAATTCAAAACTGTCCAGTTTAATCATTTTGAGTGTTCAGATCTGTTGGTATTGTCATCACAGTGTTTCCTACTAAAAATCTAAACTTTGATACTCATCGAACAACTTAGTTTTCCCTCGGCATTTTCACATGTTATTCACACCCCCGTTCTATATTTACCTCCTGTGAACTTGGTTCATTTAAATACCTTATATAGGTAGCATTTATCTTTTGTGATCCTTTTATTTCATTTGGTCTGATATTTTCCATGTTTGTTCATGTTTTATCTTGTAACAGGATCTTCTTCCTTAAGGCTGAATAATATTCCAATATACCAAGTACTATTTATGTCTTTCGTGTCAGACTTCCAACCTCCCCATATGGGAGATACAGTTACTTTGAATACAGATATGGGAACAGCTCTTTAGCTTGTAGTAAATAATTGATTTCATTTCAGTTTTCATTTAAAAATCTTTATGATCATAGATGCTTTTTTATATTATAAGGATATTTCCTGTTGAATTTAGGTTCATGATCATTTCATTGTTTTTCTGTCAGGAGGTCTGTTTTGTCTGTTTTTACCATAGAAAGAAAAGAAAATAATTTAGCAGAAAATTATAATGGAATAGCTAGGTGTAGCAATAAATTAAGCCTGTGGTGGTCTAAAACCTTATTATTTAGAACCAAGTTTTTTACAAAGAAAGTCAAAGTCATCCATATATTTTAAAAATTAGAAGGCATTATTGAGTGTTTGCAATTCTTGTTAATATTAAAACTTTAATTAATTAATTGTTTGGCAGAAAATGTATTTGAAAAACCAATAATAATATTATATTGGAATTAACTATGGTGCAAGATTTACTTGTGTGTGTGGGGATGAGTGCACATGTATGTGAGGGCACACATGGAAACACATGTGTGAGGGCACAGAAATATGTGTGCATATAAGGATGGGAGTACACATGTATGAAGGTATACATGCATGTTGCGGATGGAGGTGCACACACCTGAGGGCACAGATGCATGGTATATATATGGGTGTGTGCACATATATGTGAGGCACACATGCTTGTGTATAAAGGTGAATATGTCTGTGGAGACTCATCTACTTTTATTTTTTTCTTCATGCAGGAAGTCTCCTTGGCTTGGAACACAAAGGCTAGTCTGACTGGCCAGTGTTCCCAGAGTTCTGAAGTCTCTATCTCTCCAGTCCTGGGACAATCAAAATTCAGCTTACACTGTAAAACTTTAAGAGAATAAAGCTAAATAACTTAACAAAATTTTAGAATGCCTCTCTAGAATTCATTCCTTAAGTATAAGTGAAGTATAACAGTATCGTTGTATGCCTAACACATTTCATCTTTTCTCCAACCTTTGTTAGCTGGCTAGTTATTGTTCTATTCCCTGTGAAAATTCAACATATGAGTGAGACAAAGTGTGTGTGATTTATTTCAATTAATAAAAAATTCACCAGAGAGAAAAATACTCATGTCTGAAAAGTATTCAGTTGCCTGTGTGTAGCACAGTATCTTTTGCTTGTCCATAGATACATACTTAATTTGGTTCCATATGTTTTATAGTTAATAATATACTGTATTCTTTTTTATGTGTGTATGTTTATGTTCATGAATGTGTTTCTGTTTATGTAAACATGGTGGCAGTGAGCATGTGGCTTCAAGTTCATTTGTATACCCATACATATGGAGGCCTGAAGACAACTTTGGGTACTTATGGAACTAAATGTCTTCCTTTGATAACACTACACATGGTGATTGCACTTAGGTTCTGGGTATTGAAAGAGTGAGGTCTCTGTGATTGTTAGGCAGACATTTCCCAGTGAAACAGCCTATAAGTCTCCAAGATTAATTTGTATCTGACCAACTAAGAAAAGTGGATTAGAAGTATATCAACATAGGAGAGTGAAACTTAAGAGACGATTTCAATATCTGTATGGTTGTTCGAAATTATGCATAACTTCAAGATGTATCATGTCTATTTTGTAGCAACATGAGGATATTTCTGCTCTCTCCTTTTATCCCTTGGATGTTTCTTCTATCAAATAAAGAATATACAAACAAGAACTATTGCATAAAATAAAAGATGAAAATATCTGAGTAAACAATTTATCAAGTTGAGGTGAGATATTTAAAAATTATTGAAAATATGTCCATCTCTAAGCATCATGTCAAATTAAAACCAGCACTCAGTTGCTTGGCATCCATTCCACTGGAGAGCCTGTCTTCACATCTTGGTAACAGCGATGCTGAGTATGGCTACAGATAAGATAATTAGCCCAGGTTAGTGTTGACCAAATACCGAATGCTTAGTGACTGCTAAGTTTCTTGCACAATCAAACAAAATTTCAGGGAAAACTGTGGGCAGTCTTGTTTGCCTTTTAGATAATATGCATCCTCTCTGTGCAGGAATGGCTGTGGAACGCCCAAGCTTTAAAGTGATACCTACTAGCTCCTGGAGGTGCTGCTTTCTGGGACTGTTATTTCCAAAAGGCTTGATGGATGTCTGATGAACGGGATGGGAATGTTTCTTAGAATTTTCTCACAGAAATTCACTAGTTTTTCACTCAATGCAAGCCAGAGAGAAGAACTTGGTGCTTGTCAGTTATTTTGTAAGTGATGGTTGGCAACATGAATAAGGCAAGCATGAAGTAAAAGTAGGTGAGAGGAGAAAAGCCAGCAAGAGCTCTATTTATTATAGGGTTACTCATGTAGGCAAGCAAAGCTCTGTTCTTTTATAAAAATGATACGGAATGACCCTGAAGACTGAAAAGGGGTATAGGAATTACCTTTCAAGGTCATCTATCAGGTAAGGTAGACTCTGTGGACGTGATATCCAGGATTCTGTTTCATTTCAGAGCTGGGAAACTCCTCAGATAGAGAACAGAAAAATACAGAAATATTTGTAGTGAATAACACTTTAATACTGTGAGGTTCTGTTCTGATGAGGCAGAACACTGTTTACCTCAGCCACATGGGAAAGAAGATGTGGAAATTAAGAAACTTCAATTAAGTTTGAGCCAAAGATCTAAGAAAAAGCTGGGTCTTTGTCTATAGCTAAGTTTGGAAAAAATAACTAAAAGCCACATATTTAACCTGCCAAATATAAATAACGTAACCTGAATGAACTTAAAGAACTGTGTCTTACAGACTGTTAAATGTGAGCTCAGACTGCTGTCCTGTGGAATAGCGGTAACACCAAAGCACATGAGACATTTGCAATGTTAGCGTCATTGACATAGCATCTTTACCATGTGCTTCCTTAAATCAACATTCTCACCACCTTTTTGTTACTATCTTCACTTAAGAAAAACTTCAGGGAAATTTGTGGTTTATAGTATCCTACTGTGTTATTACCTACTGGCTAGTTTCTTGAAAGTTTATTTTAAAAACGTGAAAAAAGTATGAATTTAGACCAATTGCTTCTGTTTCATTCATCAACCCTTGAATTTAGCAACAGAAAAGCAGTTTTGGCAATGAGCTTTGTGATTTCAAACAATATCTGACAACAGAACACCTAGCCATTGTGCTTCTAAGGGTGTTTGTTTTTATGCTTGTAAGTGCAGCTAAATAGCTAAATCTCAAAGCAAATTACAGAGTAAACAAACGGCCTCGGCTCTCTCTAGAATAGTTTGTACTTCACACATCCATGTTCTTCCTTGCCAAGCAAAAGGATGTGTGTGCACATACATTCCTGTCATCCCTAGAGTGACTCTACCTGAATGGAAAATTGTCTGTTAATTAACTTTTAACCTGTTGATTTATCATAAAACTTTAGCTTATTAATCAATGATTCATATTCTAAGGGGAAATATTCAATTACTACTACCAAGCCACATCATATAAGAGAAAATGGAAAATGTGCTGACCCAGAGTAAAGTTTCATCAAAGAACAGCAGGACATTGTCATTAACTAATCTGGAGCTTCTCAACTCTGGCATGCAGTAGCAAATTTATTTAAAAGCTATGTATGTCCAGATGCAGTTACAGCTTCAGATACATCCAGGAGCATTAGGTCTGGGCTTGTATCCCCTCAAGAATACCCCTCAAGGATATTTCTTTCACTTTGTCTCCTGGTCTATTTCATGTTCAAGTAATAATTTATATGCACAAGTAGATAAAAAAAAACACCCAAACTAGGGAGTAAGAGTGGGAAGTTGCTTAGAAATAAAAATATTTAAAGAGAGCACAGTTGTTCCGATACAGCTATCATGCCAGTGATTCCTGGTGGCTAGATAATGGTAAGAGGCAAAATGAACATTCAAGGCAGCTGCTTTGCTACCATGCTTCAGTCATTTGGTATGCACTTATCATTCGCTGTGATGCGACCCATATGTATTTATTGACAGGATGCCAGTAAGACGTGCGTGCTCTTCAAAAGATGCAAATTTATTTCTGCAGTTCTTGGTACTTCTTGTACCAGGAAGCTACACATCATACAAACATTTAGTCAACGAAGGGAAGCATGCAATTATTATAGAACAGCTTATATTCATTTTCTAGAGATTCCGAACATAATAGGATGAATCCCACAAAGCATCCACTTTCCTGTCCCCAATAAGCATGATCGCTTAACATTTGTTCTTCAAGCAGCCTTCTTCTGGGAGAGAGAGGGAGAGAGGCTGAGAAGCAGAGCTGGGACCACTCAAGATTATCATTAGCAAGCTGACTTTTTTTTTGTCTGTGTCTGTCCTCTATAAAATATTCATTATAATAGTAGTCTCTGCCAGGACGTAGCTCTGAGGATTACATGAGCAATTTAAGGAAGTGGCCTGGTCTGTAGAAATGCTCCCCAAATCATTAACATGCTAATTAACCCAATTAATAAATGGGGCACTGAACTGAACAGAGAATTCT
>LOJH01048227.1:0-12588 GCA_001685095.1 Ellobius talpinus
CAGAGTGAGTTCCAGGACAGCCAGGGCTACACAGAGAAACTCTGTCTCGCAAAACAAAACAAACAAACAAACAAAAAGATATAAGCTATGAATAGAACAGAGTTCAGATTTGTTCCTCCCACAAGTTGGCCTTCTAAAACAATTACATAAACTATAGTAAATATACTTAAAAACAAAAGCATTTAAAAATGCGCTGTAAGAAAGACAGGGCCTAAAACCCATTCTTGGCTCTTTTCACATGAAACTTAAACTTAAGACATAACAGCAGCTGTATTCCATCACCATACTTGTGTTTACCTAAGCAAACTATAAATGCCACTTCATGCTCTGCTTGCTTTAATAATAGGAATAAAAAGTTTTTTGTTTTCACTACTCTTGAGTGCAAATGCCTGGACTCCCCTGGTACCCTACACAAATCCTTGACATATCCTTTGATCCACAAAACTTTAGCCTCACTGGCCGTTGGGCAGGTCGACAGTGGCCTAAATATTTCAGGGGCCATTAATGAACCCACCATGAACATATTACATATCTCATCCATGACGACACAGATACTATGTGCTTTACTTGCTGGGATGACCAAAATATCTACCAGCAAGAACTTAAGGGAAGAAAGGGACTTTGGCTCATCATGGCAAGAAGTCTATCAGTCTATGAGGAGAAAGTGAGGTAGACGCTTGTTTACATTATAGCAAAACAGGAAGCCAGCATAACTTTCAAAGGTCTGCCACTGGTAACCCATGTCTGCCAGTCAGACAACACCTCCTACTACAACTACAGTCTTGAAAATAACACTCAAAACATAAGACTGTGGGGGGACATTTTAGATTCAAACCATAACCTATTATTAATTCTGCCTTACTACATGAACTGAGACAAATTACTTAACTTTATCTGTGACATAGTAGTGAGAATATCCACCCTCTGGGTGCACACAAGAAAATTATTAAAATCACCAAGGAGATTGTCAACATCTCTGTCTTCCCACCTTTCTGTCTGCCCCAGCCCATAATAAACATTATGAACAAATGCATGTAGGAACAAATACATTCATTAATGATAGTAGCACAATATATTCTACTAACCTCAGTGTGAAAGGTCCTCCATATTTACTATTTTATTTGCAATTTCAATAGGCCTGTGAAACTGATAGCATTGGCTCCATTAATCCAATTTTTATCCAAGTGAAGCAGGCTCAAGAAGGTTAATAAGCATAACTTGAGCTGACAGTATTGCATGCCAGGTGCTCTGTTAAGCCTAGTTCAAGTTTATACAGTGCTACAGCGAGCAGGTTTTGTGAGGTAAAGAAGAAAGCCAAATGGATCTTCTAAACTGTTTTCTTGGGGTTCACATCTGAAACTATGCAGGGATGACCAAAGGCTCTGGGTATTTTGTTTGAAAATGTCTAAAAAGGCCTAGGCTTGGGAAGGCCAAGCCATGTGCCTGCTTTTGGGTTGAGTCACTCTCTCTGTTTCCTGGCAGCTCCCGAATATCCACTCAGAGACTTAGTAATTGCAAATGCTCAACCCATAGCTCGGGCTTGCTATTACCTAACCCTTACATTTTAAATTAACCCATATTTCTCATCTACCCTCCGCCACGTGGTGACACCTTCTTTTAATATAGCACATTCATCTTGCTTCTCTCTGGGTCTCTTTCAGCAATTGAGACTCTACCCTTTTTCTTCCCAGCATCTTCTGTGCCCTGAAAATCCTGCCTAGCTATCAACCAATAAGCTTCTTTGATGTGAGATTTCCCTCTGTATACTGTGATTACCATTAATGAATAAAGAACTGCTTTGGGCTTATAGCAGAGCTATAGGGGAACAGAGCTAGGTGGGAAAAACTAAACGAATGATGGGAGGAAGGAGGCGGAGGCGGAGAGAGAAGTCATGTAGCCCCACTGGAGCCAGACAGAAATTTAGCTGGTGTGCCACAGCCACGTGGTGATACACAGATGAACAGAAATGGGTTAAATTAATATGTAAGAGTTAGCCAATAAGAAGCTAGAGCTAATGGCCAAGCAGTGATTTAATTAATAGAGTTTTTGTGTGATTATTCCGGGGCTAAGCGGCCGGGAACTAACTAGCGCCTCATTTCTACACTTTTATTAACAATGAGAGCAACACATTTTCACAGTGTCCAGAAGGATTATTCCACAGCACATTAGTTTGAAAGTAGATTTCATTGTTTGACAAGAACTACTTCAGCTCTTTTGTTCTAACTTGCTTTCTGCTGCTGTGATAAAACACTGACCAAAAACAACTTGGGGAGGAAAACATTCCTTTCATCTTAGTTAAGATTCATCGTTGAGGGAGGTCTGGGCAGGAACTTCAGGTAGGAATCTGGACGCAGTAAGCAAGTCAGAAACCATGGAGGAACACCTTTTCCTGGCTTACTCCGCCTGTCTTGCTTAGCTAGCTTTTCTTTTCACACATCCCGGGTCCACCACTACTAGATATAATAGTATATCTAGTGATATACTACTGCCCACAATAGGCAGAGCCTCCTGTATTAATTAGCAATAAAAAGCTCCCACAGATGTACCCACAGGGTACTATAATCTATCCAACCCCCAAATGATGCTCCCTCCAATAACTCTGAGCTGTATCAAGTTGACAGCTAACTACAAGATCTTTTGATCTCAGTTCCCTCCTACTTGAGGTACTAGAATACTGAAGCAAGGTGGCTGACATAGGCACTTAGTACAGGGCCTACAAGCATATGGGTTTTATCAACTAATACTACTCTTGTCACCATTGGTACTACATAGCCAAGTTGTACCTGCAAACATCCATAACCCGAACATAACCTAAGCCAGTAGCTTTCTTTCCTTTTCAAGGTAGATTCCACAGCTATTGATGTAAGATGCTTTCCCTAGGTTCAGATGTCTTTCACAGAGGAAATGAAGTGGTGACACCTAGAACTGCTTCAGTTCCATACTGAGTTTCTCTGGTCCTTGGCCTCAGCCTCCTCCAGGCCCAACGTGCTCTTGCTGCCCACTCAGTCCACCTAGACACTATCTAGGATACTTCAGAGTCCTGGGCTATACTTTACTCCAGCAAAGACCTACTTTGGATGCCTAGTTCAGAGAGATCAGTTATCATAGTCCTCATGGCTTTCATCTTGAGGACAGGTCTGTAGCCAGTGACTTCTACAGTTTTTATCAGAAGCACAACTCTCAGGGCCTTTATTTGTATCTTATTCAACACCCCACCCCACCCCTGATGTTTCATTGGAGATGACACCTCTACTGAGACAATTGGATTACCTTACTCATCACGCTACACCTTCACCAGGCTGGCATGGGACTTGGACAACTGTACTAGCTGGGAACCTTTCCAATTTCATCTTTTGATAAAAACCCAAGATGTAAACTCAAAGGTCGATGCCAGAAAAGGGACTGCATTCTTAAAATTATGTTTGAAACTCATTTTGAGTTCACCTAAGAAATTTAACAATACACACACACATATATGTATACATGAATATGTATAGATGTGTACATATATAGATACACATGTGCATATGCATATATGCACATATAGATATACACACACATATATATAATGAGCTATTAGCATGAATACATTGTAGCTAATGTTAGGTTTCATAGAGAATTTATTTCAACTGTGTCTTGTATTTTGACCATTTGAAGTCTTCTCTTTCTCCCCCTCCTCTTTTTCACTTCTGCTAGTCTTCCTTTCACCAAATATTTTCTACTTATTAAAGCAAATTATATTATGCATCAATAATAGTAATTACTACTTAAAATTTGTTGTGTAATAAGAGAATGGTATACGCTGCCTTATTTAATACTCACATTGACTGAGTGATTCTTTCACTGTTACAGACAAGAAAGTGGAAGCTCTTCTCAAAGGCTCACACAGATAGTAAATGGCAGAGCTATAATGCAAAAACAGGCCTGTGGAATTCCAGATGTGTTCTCTTGACGCCATGAACACAGACAACTGGGCCAGTTGCCCTTCACTGATTGCTCTTCTTCAGGGTGTGCATGTGTGTGTTTGGTGAATTTTATTTTATTTTATTTTAGAGACAGGATCTCATTAGCTCAGAATGGTCTAAAACTTGCTATGTAGCCAAAGATAACTTTGACCTCTTGATCTTCCTCTCTCCACCTTCCCAGGCTGGGATTACAGATGTGTGTTACCACATTCAGCTTTTCAGTGTATTTTTAAAAATTATTTACGAAGGAACCCCAGTTCACCAGATACAGGTACTCCATCTTGTGGGACACTTGGGCTCTTGTCACCTTTACTCAGACTTTTCATGAAATTTTCCCCTCCAAGTCAGGACTATGACTTCCAGTCATGAATCTGGACCTGCATAAGGCTATAATTTACAGAATAGGGCTGCATCAATTAGCCCAATTCTTGCTCAAGGTTGTGCCATGAGCACAGTTAGTCCCTGTATTTGGTGAGTTTTCAGAGGTTTTACAAGTGGACGGTTAACCTATGGGGCTTTAGCATGCATTGTTTCATTTGCTCACTTAGCCAGTATGTAGCTAAGCTTCTGGTTTGACTCATGTGTTATGCGGGTGTGAGTAACACATGAATCAATAAGGATGCCACGAATTTTACAGTATAGTAGAGAAGGCATGCAATGAAATAAAAAATAAAATGTACAAATTAGTACAGATTGCACAAAACTAACAAGTGGAGAATTATAGGAGAGTAAAAGAGGGATACCCTACTGTCAATTGTGTGTTCAGGGAAGCCTCGCTCCAAAAAGAATCTATAAACCCGATTAACTGGAAAATAAACCAAATGTAGGAAAAATGAAGAGAACAATACTGTACGTGAGTATGCGTGGAGTAGGGTGGCCAGCTGGACTAGTGTATCAGGAACTGATGAATAGCCGAGATGTGGGGATTTTTTTTAACTTATGAAAGAAAGAGTTTGTTGAGTTTGATTACAGTTTCAGAGGGTTTGTCCATGGGCATCATGGCAGGGAGCATGGTAGCAGGCAGGCAGGCATGCCATGGGTGCAGTTGCTAAGAGCTCACATCTGATCTACAAGCGTGAGGCAGAGAGAGAAAGAGAATGTTAACTGGAATGGCATTGCCTTTCGAAATCTCAGAGCCCACCTGCAGTGACACACCTCCTCCAACAATAAGAGATGTAGGACTTTTAATGCTACCAGTGGCGAAGATCTGAGAAGCCAGGCAGGAGGTAGTCACCACAGAAGAAATCAATAAAATGATTAATTTAGGATCCAACAGGGGGGAAACATGAATGGAAGTCAAAGGTCAGGCAGGAGCCGCATCACGTAGAACCTGGGATGCCATAGGAGAAAAGGTGAATTTTCTCCGAAAGAAAGGTGCTAGACAGTTTAACCAGTAGTAAAATATTAATTGGATGTCTTTTTAATGCTGTTTGGATAAATTCTAGGAGAACAAGAATGAAATCAAGAGAAAACAGGAGGTCATTGCAATAATCAGGAAGAAAGACAGTGGCACGTTAGCTCAGAGCATTCTTATTCCCATAAGCATTTGACATAAACAGTCACCAGCAGTGAATGATTGATCAAATAGCTTCTTGAAGTGATATATAAGTTTCAAGGCATACAGTGGGCTAACCAGACATCAAATGTCCACCTGAGGCCTTTAAGTGGCTCAACAGACATGTGGGAGTCTAGAAGGCTACGTCCATGTAAAAGGTTATGCAGAGACTTACGAAAGTCCCTGCCCACTCAGTCCCACTCACACTCCACGGTAGGTGTGACCTTTAGCAAGCAGGAGGTGAAAGCCAAAGCAGAGGGAATGCGTGCTTGCTGGAGTATTGAAGGGAGGCCCCAACATGAATATATAGACCATCAGCTAAGACTGAGAGACTCCTATTTTGACACATTTAAAGAAATCTCTGTCCATCTATAAACTGATTACCAAAATCAGATTTCAATGGCTCCAAGATAAAGAACAAAGTCTTTACACAGTTTGTTCAGAAAAGAAACTAGTCAAATAGCAGCAGTGAAGAGCAGCCCCAACAAATCCTGGCCGGGGGAGGGGAATCTAGAAAGCCACCATGTTATGGGAAATGAGGAAATAAAAATATTTCCGCAAAAACGCAATAGTCAATCATACTGCATGCTGCCATTACATCATGGGAGCTGAGGATGGAGACGTAATCCTTGGATTTTTTTAATCTTTTTTTTTTAATCCTTGGATTTTTAAGCCATGGGGTAATTGGCAACATTGCTAAGAGCAATTTTAGTCTGAGCGTGGGATCTGAAACCTAATTAGTATCAATTGAAAGAGAAGTAGAATGTACAGAAAGTGACTTCCTGATTTCATCTATCTATTTATCTATCATCTATTTTTCTTTCTTGATTTAATTCTTATTTTATTTACAGGTAATTTGAAGTTATAAATTTTTTGAATTTTAAAATTAAAATATAATTACATCATTTTCCCCTCCCTTTAAATGAAACTATGAAATTTGCAGGTAAATGGATAGAAACAGAAATATTATATTGAGTGATGCAACCAAGACTCAAAAAGACAAATGCCACATGTTCTCTCTCATCTATGATTCCCATCTCCAAATTATCAGATGTGAGTACATAACCTGGAGTAATCACAGAAACCATAAAAGTAAGAAGGGAACACACATGAGCAATATAGAGGGGAATAGACTTCTTATTTTCTTCTTTTCAACAAAAACCATTAAGTCATATGAACTGGGGTTGATGAATAGCACAAGAAGACCATTGGGGATCTCCAAAGCTCTGACAATCTTCAAAGTCCCTATTCTGTTTCCTGCTTCTGACTCAGAGAGCACTTCTTAGCAGGAGATCTTTGGTCCATATCCGTGTTTCTTTAATAATTTATGAAATGATGGCTTAGATCTAGGTTAATATCATCCAAAGTCAATGTCATGGCATATTAATTGCAACATTTGTTTGATGAACACTAAGAATGTTGTGGGGACATATGATTAGAAATTACATGACTAACCTAAGTTAGATAATTATATTTTTGCGGCCTTCTCAGAACCTTTGATGGTCTGATGTGAATTTCATGTTCTAAAGAGCAGGCTATATGCAGAATGCCATTATATGATTGAGCAAAGAGCCTTTGTTTCTTGTCTGCTTTAAAGACAGATGGACAGCATGGTGTTCCAAGAAACATGCTGTGAGAAACACTAGATCTCTAAGGTCTCTTCTAGAGATGGCTTTCTTTGACACCCACACTAAAGCAGCTATAACACATTCACTGATATATGCTTAAGTCAATCCAGAACATCAAAAGATTTGCATCAGCAACAGCCATGGCTGTAACTGTGTGGTCAGTGTGGAATAGATCATGTGCAAAGTGTTTCACGTGTAGCAGTAAAAAGACAACTCACCTTCTCTTTGTGGGATGACAACTTACCTACAACTTAACAAAGCGCTTCTAGTAGGACAGCTACATGCCCCAGTCAGACCCTGGCTTAGCTCCAAATAAAGCCAAGGCTGAGGGAGAAGGGCTAGAGAGGGTCAGTCTGCTATGTACCGGAAAGCTGGAAAACCTGGTTCCTTGGTAAGACCGAGGGAGCGCTGCAAACAGTCAGTCACGTGGGAGAGCTTCCAAGGGACTCAGAGTGACAGTCTCAGTGGTAAGCTATTCACTTTTCTACAACTCTCCCAAGCCCCCAATAAGGTTTTCTACACAGCCAGGCTTTGTGAATTATGGCTTCCCAAGTTACTATCTGAAGGGTGTAGAAATAAAGGGTGAGGACTTTGTGTTCAAAGGTTTTGTGCCAACTGGTTATATTATGAATCCCAGGAATCTATGGATAGAAAAAGCTATGAACAAAGGTGGCATACACTTGTAAACTTCTACCTCAAACACTCAGAGCAGTCTTGTGGATGAATAGAAGTTTGAGCAAATATAATCTGTGTCTTAAAAGTTCTTCGGAGCTAGGGGTTGAGTTTAGTTGGTTGAGCGGTCACCTAGCATGCTCAAAGCCCTGGTCTTGATCCTCAGTATCACATAAACTGAGCATGGTGTGCTGTCTATAATCCTAAGATCTGGAAGGGATTAGTAGGAGGGGCAGAAATTCAGGGCCATCCTCAGGTACCCAGACATGTTCAAGGCCAGGTTGGGATACAACAGATTCTGTTAAAAAAATGTACTTCACTTCGCAACATCTATTATAAAGCAAGGTCTCTCCAATCCTGCTAAAAGTCTTATGGGGTAGGTATTGTTTTATGTCCTTCTTTAGATCTAAGGAAACAGAGCCAACAGAAGCTCAGAAAGGTCAAGCGACTTATCCAAAGTCATCCAGCTTGTCATTCAGCCTTAGCAACGGTACAGTTATGATTGCAGATAAGGTCAGTTTGTCTTAAAGATTCATGTCTGTAGATACTTTCTAAACTGCCCCCTACAAAGGATTGCCAGTAGAGGGATAATGGGCTTCAGGCAAGATTCAGTTTCTATTTTCAGATTTTTGATCGGTGGCCAAGCTTCAGTTCCTAGGCAGCCCATGAAGACAGCAGTGTCAGAATGTCTAGGCTTTTTAGGGGATCATTGTGGGTACCACAGGGCTCTCTGTACACTGACATCCATGGCTGGATACCCCAGGGCTCTCTACGTACTATGATCTGCTGCTCTTCGGAAAAGAGAGGTCTTCATCGTGAATGTCTAATTCTTATTCAATCATTAAACTTATTTCTTATCCAGTCTTTGTTCCAGAAAGCATAGCCTCAACCAAGGGCCATTGCCTCCTCCTAAGTGCGACATTCTGTGAATGAAAACAGCCAGAGCCAGTGGCGATCTTGCAGATCCCCAGTGTCTGGTAAGCAAAGGGCTCGGCGGATGTGGGCTAAAGGCAGTTGCAGATGATTCTGGGCAGAAAAGGGGCCTGCTCTGGGGCTCGGGGACTTCTGAGAATCAGAGCAGAAGCCAGTGAAACCCATTCACATCGTTTTCTACCTACATTTTTTTTCCTCTTGTGGGGACCACAAGGGAGATGGTGATGGAGGGCAGACTGGTTTTATTTATTTATTTATTTGTCTGTCTGTCTGTCTGTCTGTCTATCTATCTATCTATCTATCTATCTATTTATTTATTTATTTAATACTGCATGGACCTCATTCTCTGAAATCAGCTCTTCAGCCTGAAAGGACAAAGCTACCTTAAATAGAAAGTCAGCCTGGTAAAATGTGTCATTATATTAATATGCAAAGCTACCAGTCAGCTAATCTCCACAAGCCATTTGTTTCCTTAATTGCCCTCTTAGGGCAAAAGTGAAAAAAAGGATAGGGAAGATGAATAACAATTGTATATAATTCACCCTTCCATTCTCCCCAGTTCCACTTACTGAAGCAGTTAGGAAGCGGGCAATTTTCAGCTTAAACTGTCTAACCACTCCTCATTCACCCAGTTCCCACCCCAGCCGCCTTCACTCACGTCAGACTTAGTCTCTCAGGATCGCTGGGTCCTGTCCAATGACCCCACTAGGAGCAGTATCTTGGGCTCTGACTCTCAAAAAGCATCTCCAAGGGGGGTGAGGGCAATAACAAAGAGGCAGCAAGGTATCTGGTTCTAGCCTGCCTGCCCCGGAAGAGGGAGCACATCCGTTTCTGAGCACTGGCTCTGAAGAGGCAGGATGTAGTGTAACCCTGTTTCTACCGATTACTAGGTCTGTGGTTTCTGAGAGGTCACTTGACTTCTCCGGGTCTCAAAAGCCTCCTTAGGAAAGCTGGGGCAAAGTAAATGTAAGTGTGTATTAGCAACTGCTGCATAGGGCTTTGAGGGGTGGATTAGGTCCTGCCTCAGCTGGTCAGGACATGGAAGATTGGGCTGTTCTATGACTTTAGCTTCTGCTGTCTAGGAGGTAGTTAGAAATATGATTCCCTTTGCCCATTCACTGCCCAACCGAACCGTAGGAAGCCGGAGAGATGGAGGAGACAGAAAACGAGAAGGCATGAACAGACATGGTGATTCCCATGAACTGTCAGTTTAAGCCCCTTGTATTCCTCCGGTTTCAGAACTTCTCTCTCCCTCTAATCAGCCCTGATCTCTCAGTGACCAGAAGCTTCGAAAAGCTGTTTGTTTGTATCCCACAGTATCAAAGTTTGTTGCCACAAACTAGCCAAAGAAAAATCCTCTCCACCTCACTTGGTAACCTCCAGTGCAGACTTGGAGGGGTGTTGTGCCTAGGAAATGGGGCTTCAGACATGATAACATATTCCAAGTATTAGAAGCAACATGCTCAAACCTCAGAACTTGACACCAGGAAAGGTCTGTGGAAACCAGTCTGTGGCAGTTCATGTATTCCCAAGAAGGACTGACAAATTCTGCTTCTTTTTAAAGATTTATTTATTCATTTATTATTTTATGAATATGAGTGTTTACTTGTATCTCATGTGTGCAGGAGCCTTCAAAGGTCACAACGTGTCAGATTCCTTGGAACTGGAGTTACAGGCTTTTGTAAGCTATTTTCAGGGGCTGGGAACCAAACTCAGGTTCTCTGCAAGAGCAGAAAGTGCCCTTCACCACTGATTCATCGTTCCAACCTCAAAAATTCTGTTTCGAAGGCCAGAAGACTTTCATAGCTAAAGTGAAGACCTCCCTTAGGATAGCAGCCATCGATAGACTCTAGAGTGTCTCCAGTCAATGGGGCTGATGTTTGTACTAACCTCACTAGGGGTGTGATGAGGATAAAACATTAATTCTTTTCTCAGAACAGGTGAATTTCCTACATTTCTCCCAACTCTTCCTCTAGGAAGATCTTGAGGGAATTCCCTACTTGGAATCAGCAGTGAGCTGAATAACACAGGTGGATGACTTAACCTCGGGGAGTTCCAGCTTCCCCATCTGTAAATGCAAACTGGTTAGCAACAGTTACTGCACACAGCTGGGAGACTATGGAGGTCTCAGTGGACTGGGAACACTCCATCAACACCGGCATACAGTAAACATTGTTATTTACTTGTATACTCTTTGGAAATTGTTTTAGGGATCTTCAAGCATATTTGCATCTCCTTTCAGTAGCATCCTGGGGGGTTTCTATCATTGCTTTTATCTGCTAATGCAAATACTCTAACTCATGGGCAGAAACAGGTGAATTCCACTGTCTCTGGGCCACACGGTCCCTTCTGCTCTGAAGGTCATGGTTAACACTGGTGCTTTGCCTGCCGTTGCAAATGATACCACAGATTTCTTGATAATGTGCCATTGCAACCTTGCTCTCCAGCGAACAACTGCACTGGGCTTCATTATTGACGCTCAGGGAGTCAGCTTAATTACAATTTTTAATGGTGCACATGTTCACACAACTTCTGTATTAGCTGCCATCTCCTTGAGTGCTCTTTAGTATGTAATAAACATTATCCTTCACCGAAGCTGAGATCTGATTTCTTATCTTCAACATATTATGATCATTTGCAAACCTCTGATTCAACTGACATAAAAAGGCTCATCTGAGACCTTGTGACTGCGGACAGAATGTTCTGGACTCTGGCTCCAAGGTGTAAGGGGAGGATATCTTCAGGCCCATAAACTCCAAAGTGAGTAGCAAAGTAACTTTTCCAGCAGGGACATCTGCAAGCCCTGGAAGTTGCTTGTGCAAGAATGGGATGGAGTTATTGCTCTGCTCCTCACAGGCTTCTGTGATGGTGGGTCTGGAGGAGCTTTGTGTTCACTTTGCGGGGAGCTTATTCTGGTTTGGAGAAGTCTGCACTGTCCTTCCTGTGCATGGAGCAGTAGCGCTAAGTTCTGTCCTTGATCAAAGATACCTCCTGGCAGGAAACTCGGGTCATAAAACAAAATCTTCCAAGTTTTTATTAAACAAGTATGAAAATCCAGAGAAGTATGTAGTCCTTGCTATAGACTACCAGAGTCTTTGGTGCTTTGCAAAAGGACTACTGAGTGATTTTAAATTCATGCAACACAGAATTAATTATTATTAATTAATTATTTTAAACTGCTCAGTTTAGTATCTCCCATATTCAGAGTTTTGTATAATCATCATTTATACCTAGCCCTCAAACACTTCATCATCCTAAATGGGGACCTTATAGGTAGCAAATAATCTATGTTCTCCTTCCATCTTTACTCCCAGTCCCTGGTAAATACTAGTATGTTTTCCAAACTATAGAACTACATAATCTGGATAGCACATTTAAATACAATAACATAAAGTGTGATCCGTGGGTACCTGTCTTTGCTTTTTTTTAGAATAATTCTTAAGGTTCATCCATGATCTAACATATCTCACTACTTCATTTTTTTGTACTACCTAACTATGATCCTTTACATGGGTACAATACATTGTATCTGTTCAACAGTCAGTGGCTATCTATATTGCTTTCAACTTCTGGTTACTGTGATTACAGCCCCTGTGAACATGTGTAGTGTCTGTTCTAAGTGCCCTGGGATATATACCTCACAGTGGAGTTAGTGGAAATGTAGCAAATCTAACATTTTGAGGAAATAACAAGCTGTTTTACATCTACATTCCCAACAGCAATATTAGAAGCATTCCAGTTTCTCCACATCTTCACAAGTTCTTTTATTATTATTATTATCTATACAATATTCTCTCTGTGTATGCCTGAAGGCCAGAAGAGGGCACCAGACCCC
>LOJH01048228.1:0-13065 GCA_001685095.1 Ellobius talpinus
GTGCCTTTATGATCCTGCGGCTTCCTTTTTCTGTCCAGCAACACCCAGCACTAGGCTGCGAAAGAGTCCGTGAATGTGGAATGCGCTCGTGCATGGTGGCTCTCCACACCCCGTATCCCTCTTCTGTGTGCCCCTCAGAGGCTGGAGCAAGTGCTGGCTCCATTCTCCACAGCCTGGTTGGAGAGGCCTATGTAAACCATGTTGCTTCTTCCCTTCCCGCTGGCACCTAGAGTGTGAGAAGCAGATTCTCCCAAGATCCACGAAGAGGGTGGACACTCATTCTTCCAGGTCAATGGAAGATCTTTGCAGCCCATGCCCTGCCTGTACACCAATTCGCCTCCCCCGCCCGTTGTCTGGAGCAGGGTGATTATGCTCCCAGGCCTGTAAGTAGAGAGAATGCCACCGTGTTGAAAGCTATGCGCTTTATCCTCGACAACTAAACTGACCTGGTCCACAGTTCTGTTCATGCAGTCCCGTCATTTGAATAATCACGGCCTCAAACCCCCCAACGCGTCCTGTGGCTGTTTTCAAAGTGCATTGTAGAGTAACACCTTACATTTTAAGATGTAAAGGATGTTTCTCACAAAAGAAAAGGCTGTCCCCCAAGTTAGAGAGCTGCATTTCAACACAAACTCTAGATCGCTAATCTACACAGAAGGGTCCCCCCCCCCAAAAGCCAAGCACAGTCTGTCCACATTGAAAAGTAGGAAGTAGGCACGGCGTGGGCTTGTTTTTCACTCTGTCTCAGCTGGAAGGCAACCCTGGGAAGCTGCTGGCCGTAGAGACCATGTCCATGGCGTCATCCTGGTATCCAGTAGTGACAAGGAGACCCCGTTTCCCTCAGCAGGTCTTTGTCGTTCTCCTCATTCCCAGAGCTTCGCATGGCCCAGGTGGAAGAGGAACTCCAGGCCTGGATAGCTGGAGTTGGTGCTCCACCATACCGCAGGTGGCTCCACAGTGCTCCAGGCTGGGGCCAGTCATGATAAACACAAGCTTGTGAGAGCTACCCAGATGTATCATGCCACCAGGTGGGCAGTGACCTGCATGGGCACCTGGTCAAAGGGCTAACTGACCTTTATATTCAAATGGCCTTGACATTTGTGGAATGCACCGCCGGATCTTGTCTCTTTGGCAGTTAGATTCTCGGTCAGCCTTAAAGTGTTTGCACATCTGACTAGTTAGGAGGTGCTTTGAGGGGGGAGATTCTTTTGAGGATTGCCTGTGGGGTGCCTTGACCCTCATCTGCTAGTTTTCCCTGAGCTTCTGAAATTGTCCCCATCCTTTGAGAATCACGCCCCATGTTGCACAGAATTCAAGAACAAACTTCCAGCAAACTGCTTGAAGCCCTGAGTTGGCAAGCTCAGTTCTTTTTCACATTGAATTCTTTATTTTTTTAAGATTTTATTTATTTTATGTATAACAAGTGCTCTATCTACGTGTATACCTTTATGCCAGAAGAGGGTATCAGATCGCTCTATAGATGGTTGTGAGCCACCATGTGGTTGTTGGGAATCGAACTCAGACCCCCGGAAGAGCAGCTAAGTGCTTTTAATCACTGAACAGTCTCTCAAGCCCCCACAATGAATTCTTTTGTCAGGTTTATTTTGTCTCTAGAGCATGGGTTGTTTCTTACTTTAGACAAGCATCATGGGTTTTTTTTTGCTTTTTGTTCTTTGTGGGGGGGAGGTTCTCTATAGCTTTGGAGCCTGTAGACCAGGCTGGCCTCGAACTCACAGAGATCTACCTGCCTCTGCCTCCCGAGTGCTGGGATTAAAGGTTACCAGTGCCCAGCAAGCATCATGTTTTTACTTTATATGATCATCTATGGAGGGGATTCTTGTAGGGTTAAGAAAGTTATATTCATGAAACTCATTGACTCTCAGAAACGGGACCCATCCTGCCCCTTTTAGGCAGATTGCTTGGGAAATCAGTACTTTCTCAAATGCTGTGGGGGCGGGTATGGGGCAGCCTCCAGAATGCTTGGAAAAGCCTGTGTCCAGGTACAGGTGTTTCTCTCACAGAAGGAAACATCTGTCATAATATTTGGTGAGTTGCTGAGCCGAGGCTTTGTGAGTTTGGTTGGCTTCCAGACAGAACCAGCTGGAGGTTGTTGAACGGAATCTGGGCCTCCTGGTTCTCCTGCAGCTGGGACACCAGGCCTGAGCCTGTCTTCCACTGCCCCCCTGCCCGCCCTTATGATCATGCCTTCACACGGGGGTGGGGGGGCTGCCTAAGAGTCATTGCTGGTTTCTGGCAAATTCCCCAGTTAGCAGTTTTCTCAACTTGACCATTACAAAACTGGCAGTGAACTGGTAAGACACTTTGAGCGTGACTGGCACCCCCCCCCCATAGGGTAGGGGCTAGTTCTTAGACCAGATTATTCTAGCTATGCCTGGAGGAGCCTGGCCACAGTACAGGTCGAGCCTCTTGGAATTAATGCTGTATCGTGTCACAAATCGAGGCTGATGCCTAAGCACCGAGCAGTTTCCTCTGAAGGCTACAGACCCTGTGTAATAAGCCTCCCCAGTTTATCTTCCCTGGACCCTGATAGACTGACTGTTAAGTACTATTTACTTCATTGAGCTGGTGTGTGTGGTGTCTGTCCCTAGCTTAGCACTGTTTGCTGGCTATTTTTTATTTTTTTTTTTGGTATGTCATATTCTCAGTGAGCCTGCTTAGCGGTCAAGAGTCGTAAATCCTGGCTTAGGTGTGTCCCCTTAGCCTTCCTTACCTGTTATCCTGTCCTTACCTCTGCCTGTTACCCCGAAGTGTGCTGTGGATGGCTTCCAGACAGTGTCCAGAGAAGGCCTATTTCATTTGTGGGAATCTGATGCTATGCAGTCTTTGCCTTTCTTTTCCCTGCTCTTCACTGGCTTCTCGAGTCCTAGGAAATGGGGAGCCGGAACAGGATTTTGGTCTCTTTGTCACCAAGTATGACATTTAGGTCAGGAATAATGGGGGCAGTGGTATTAGCACGATGGTCTGTAGTCTTTGGGTCACGTGGTTGGTCTAGCATTGCTCACAGCTGCTCTGGGCATGTTTGGAGGGATAAGAACTCCTTAGGGAGCATCAGTGGTTTACATAGCTCTTTTCCCCGAATTTGATATGATTGACTGGGCATGGAAAGGGTAAAAGCATGGCACCCCCGTAAAAGCTGCTTCGTAGAAATGGTACTTTATCCAAACTCCGACCCCACAGGAAGTTCCCCCATACTGCTCACATATGAACTTTTTCATTTAAATGGCTGGTATTTATCTAGTTAAATCTTAGATTTAGGGAGAAGTGGGTGAAGGAATGCCTTTGGACTCATGCCTGCAAGTAGTTATATTATCTCATTCAAATATACTTCTTGATCACCTCCTTGGTTTATTTTTGTGACAGAGGATTGGGGCTCTGCACATGCCCCACAGAGTGAGAAGGGAAGCCTTGGTTCCCTAGTTTTCTTCCTTGGTGGCCGACCCTTGGCTCAGCCTGGCCCTTGTTGTCTTACACTGATGAATTCCAGGTCTTAACCCGCACTTTATCTTCTTCCCTGGTGGAATGAAAGAATCTGTCTTACGATCTTACAGTGAGGATTTGATCAGTGTAACCTAAAAGCCAGGGACTTACAGGCCTGCTTCTCAGAATACCCCTCATTCTGGAATCAGCCGCACGGCTCTCCCGCACGCCTCCATTTGATCTGTTCTAGCTGCACTATGGATTAATGTCGTGTACAGTGGGATTAGGACTGGATGGACAGCTAAGCAGTCCTAATTTGTTTCTCTGGTCATCAGCAGAGGGCCTGCTCAGGAGCTCCCCCAGGAGAGATGAAAAAAAAACAGGACAAGAGATGGAAAGGGTTCAGACTCAAGGGAGAAGCCATGTGGGAGCTTTCCCAGCTGCCTGTTAGGCCTGGCTAAAGCAGGCAGCCTGCTTTATCAGTCTGAGATGTCACATGGAACAAAAGCTTTAGGGGTTTTATTTAGCTCCTAATCCTCATGCTGCAAAAGCTGAGGACCATGCGAGCACAGCCACTGGAAAGGGGGCCCGGCCGGCTGGAGTCCAGCCTCCTGTCCGGGCTAGACACACAGGACAGACCTTGCAGGCTGCTGTTGCGGAGTGAGGCAAAGTTACCGTGAGTCCGCTTTTTGCCTACTAAGGTTTCAGAGGATTAATAATTTAAGTCGTACCTTGAAACAGAAACCCCCAGTTGGTCGTTCCTGCCGTCTCGGAAGGGCTCGCGTGCGGCCAGGTCTGGTTTTGATGTATGTAATTGAAGACTTATAAAGAAAGGCTTCCTTCCTGCGCCTTTGCTGTTGTCATTTGCTCTGCCAATGCCGGTTCCCAGCAGGCACACCAATATCGGCCGTTCTCAGAGCTGGGATGCTGCTGGCTGGTATGAGGTCCCTTGGGAGAATGCTGACCCTCCAGGGAGGAGAAGTTCTCTGCCGTATGGCTCTGAAGAAGGGACCTGGTGTGAGCTGCTAAGCCACTGCGCACAGGACACAGAGCCCTACCTATCCAGAGAAGCGTTCTATAACTCAGTGTCATCAAGAAAGGGCTGCGGGCCTGAATTCACCTTCTACGACAGCAGACAGGCAGTGATGTCTGGCCGTGGCTCCATACTGCCACAAGACAACTTTGGCGACCCATCCAGGGGCACCAGGGTACCCAAGGAACCTTCCTTCTATCGGGACCCAGGAGCCAGCAGGCCGGTGCCCAGCTACGGAGTGCTTGGCGGCAGAGTGCCATGGGAGCAGGTACAAGGCCAGTTACCTGCTCTACAGGATACTGGCTTCCTGTACCAGGAACCTGGGGGTAAAGCCATCCCGCATGGGCAAAGGACACATGGCAGGGCTCCATCTCCTGGGAGGTATGGAAGAGAACAGCCTAATGCAAAGTTAGGGACAGAGGTACCCATGTACTCCCCGATCCCTAGTCATGTCTACAATGATGTCTGTGAAAGAGCTGTTGATTCTACCCCTGCCAGACAGGTGGCCCCAACATGCCTGGTTGTGGACCCCAGCCCAGCTGCTCCTATGGAGAACAGTACCAGGGTGGCCCCAGGTTCCCTGAATAGAGGCTATGGGCCTACCCCCGAAAACATCCACTCCAAGATGACTTACGAGAATTATGAAGCTGACTTGTCTACATTCCAGGGGCCTGGGAGCAAGAGGACCGTGTACCCTGAGTTTCTGGCCCAGTTGCGGGCAGAGGGTGTGGCAGAGGCCACTCTGGCAGCTCTATTACAGCAAGGCTTTGACTCCCCGGCCGTCCTGGCCACCCTGGAGGATGCTGACATCAAGTCCGTGGCACCCAACCTGGGCCAGGCCCGTGTCCTGAGCCGCCTAGCCAGCAGCTGCAGGACAGAGATGCAGTTTTGGAGACAGGACCGGACAGGCCCTCCACCCCGCCCTCGATCCAGTAGCTTCAGCCACCGAAGTGAACTGCTGTCCAATGACTTGGCCTCGCTGGGTACCACAGGCCTGCAGTTTCACCCCGCTGGACCTCTGCCAACTTCACCTTCCCGAGCTGGGTATCTAGCTCGCCGCCCCTCCAGCGCACCTTCCCAGCACCTCCTGGAGACGGCAGCTAGTTACTCTGCCCCGGTGGCGGGGGCCCAACCCCCACACTTACCCTCCAACTCTGGGTATAGCTCTCCTACCCCTTGTGCCCTAACAGCACGGCTGGCTCCCTCATACCCTTCACAAGCTGGGGTGGCCTTGACTAATCCAGGCCTTTCTGTCCCCCTTCACTCAAGTCCCAGAACAGCCTACTCCACCTCGTACACAGTGCCCATGGAATTGCTGAAGAGGGAGCGCAGAATGACGGCTTCTCCACTGCCCAGCCCCCACGGCAGCCCCCAGCTCCTACGGAAGCCTGGAGCAGCCTCCATGGAGCCATCTGCCCTGCCACCAGTGAGCCAGAGCCTCCACACACCTCATTCTCCGTACCAGAAGGTGGCCCGACGGACAGGGGCCCCCATCATTGTTTCAACTATGCTAACTCCAGAACCAAGTAACTTACCCTTCGTGGCTGGGAGTTCCAAGGGGTCAGGGGAGGGTATAGTTTGAGAAGGGAATTGTTTGTTCCCCACTGGTCATGCTGAAAGTGTGGATAATGTGTCTGTCTGTACCCTGCCCCCCCCAACCCTAACAGAGCACCAGGGTGAGTGCTGGGGTCAATTCCCTCTTCCTGTGGGCTATTCTTGAGTTCCGCAGATTTATGTAGCAGGTTAAGCCCCAGTTCACAGATTTCCTCTCCTGATAGTGAAATGTAGCTGCTTTCCCAAGAAACTGTTCTGAGAGTCTATCCCATTTTTATACAAGAGACGGGTGGTTCTCTAGTTCCATTGGATAGCTTTGGAAAAGTCAAGAGTGCCTGATGGAATGTCTCCTGTAAATTGTGCGTGGATAATTTGCTGGTAAAAGGGCCTGGCAGTGTAGACAGCACCCCTCCGCAAGGCCAGCACACTGTAGCAAAGGCAGAGATTCTCCACTGCCGATAAAAACGCGTCTGTTTCCACAGTTGTGGGCTAAACAAAGCAACATGTTGAAATCCCTTAGAACCGTTTGAAAAAAAAAAACAGATTTAGCCTCTCATTTTATAAAATACGGTTGGGAATTCTGCTTGTTTGTCGGGAAGACACTGTTTCTACGTTGAAGGGCTGGAAGCTAGGTGGAACCAGTCAAAGCAGAAGCCAAACCTGATTGACTCATGGCATGCTTTTCATCGGTTGCTATGGTGGAACGTCTTGGAGGCCGTCCTCTGAACAATTAGTGTTTCACCCTAGAGTCTTGACTGCAAAGGTCGGTCAGTTTTCTTCTTTTCACCTTTGCCCTCCAACATATATAATTTGGAAAATCACATTTTTATATTAATTTTTGTTTTGTTTTGAGTATGTATGAGTGCCTGCATGCATGTATGTGCCAGGACTCCCAGGAGCCAAAAGAGGGCATCGAATGCCCTGGGAGCAGAGTTCCAGGTGGAAGTTAGCTGCCCGATCTAGGTGCTAGGAGTTGAACCCAGATTCTCTGCAAGAGTAGCAAGTGCTCTTAACTACCGAGCCCTCGAAAAGTTGTAAGATACATTTAAAAAAACTAGTGTATAGGATGGGGTAGTGGAGTAGGAAATGCTATACCTTTTTTTTTAAAGTGTGCCAGGAGCGGAGTTGAGTTGATAAGTTTGGGGGCCTATGCCTTCTTTCTCTCTGAGCCCAACATTCTTTCTTTGCAACCAACTAATTTGCATGGCGATGACATTTGTTGCTCCAGTAATTTCATCTGATAATGGCTGGGTTTGCAAAGCAGATCTGAAAACATATTCCTTAATTATGTGTTGCTAAGCAACAGAAGGGTTTGGTCATAATCACAGAAAGATTATCTCCTCATTGAAGTCCTGGAAAGGTTTTGCTGAAGGAGGAGGTCCTGCAGAATTGCTGTCGGCGTGCAACCCCCCCTTTTTTATTTATTTTGTGCTTAATTTGAACAAAAACACTCACTGCTATCCGGGTATGGGGTGAGGGACGTTATATAACTTGCTTGGCGTGTGATTGTTGACACACTGTTTTACAGACCCAAGGATATTGATTTTTATTTCATTTGCATGGCAGCCAGCCAGTGCCGAGCAAGCCTGCAGTCGGAAGTCTGCCAGCAAATAAATTTCTCTGTCAAATGATCCATCCCAGAGCAGCAGTTGTCATCCTTGTACCTTATCGTACATTCTGTGTGGCATTATGACTACCCTGTCAGGGCTGGGGGGCAGGGCCTTGGCTTCCTGGCTGCTTTTCCGCTCTATGAATGGCATTTGGGTGACAGGTTTGTTTCATGGAGTCTGCAGCCACATCTGGGTATGCCTAAGGCAGTGGGAGACTTCGTGGTGTGTCTGTAGGCATGGCTTCAGGCAGAGGTGCCGAGCCCCAGAGAGGACAGCCTTAGACCAAGGGAAAAGCGTCAGAGACCCAAGGCACATTGCTGGGCAGCTGCCTTGCCTCTGGGCCCAGATGGCAACCTCCGATCTTGAGGTAGAGTCGTGTATGTTACCCTTTAGTGGCAGGGTCAGCCTCACTGATTCTTCATTTTGATTTCACCAAACTGTTTCCGCCCAGTGTGGAGGTCCTGGAATGCCTGGGAAGTAGTTGATCCTCCTCCCCTTATTCCTGCAGTGGTAGTGAGGTGATGTGAAATACTTGCAGGAGCATTGTTTGTGGGATTTTTTTTTAGGGGTCTCATTTGGCTCTTTAGACACAGTATGGATACTAGTGTTTGCTTTGTTAGATGTATGTACACAAGCGGCTTCTGTTTGCCAGGCCTGCCCCCACCCCATCAACCAAGCAGTTCAGAACAGCAAGGCAAGGCCGCCAGATGCACAGGATTAGGGCTTCTGGGTAGAGAGCTTCATGAGGGATGGCACCTGGTGGGTCGGCTCTCCATCCCACACTGACGTGGCGACTGACCCAGTGGCTGTCACATGTTGTCACCCGTGGCCAAGAGGCTGAGCCTCTCTCTACCAGATGCCAAGGAGCATCAAACAAACACCGTGTGACAGCGAGTGTTTTCCATCCCGTCTTCCCCAAGTCCAGCAAAGCGCAGCTTGCCCCACGCTCAGCCTGAGGCTAGGCCCAGGATTCCGTTTCTTTCCCGTGTGAGAAACGTAGTCTCACATACCCACACCCACCTCCCAGATTCCCTACTTATTTTTCTTAATGTAGGTACACAGATGAAGCCTCTGAAGGCTCCATTCTAGTATCTCGTTGCCAGGGCTGTTACTAAAGATTCTTAAGGTCAGTTGGAAAAAAAAAATCTATGGCTATTTATCCGTTGGTGGTGTGCCATTGCCTGGATTCTAATGCCATGGGAACATTTGATCCTGATAGAAATTGGAATCATGTTGGGGACCGCTCCCACAGGGCTCCCGTGATTCCTTCAAATGTGTACGTCTTTGAAGCTCTTCCTGCATGCTAAGGATGGGCTCTTCGGTTGTAAGGATGCTGGCCGTGGCCTCCTTGAAGTTCCAAAGTTCCAGGTTGGACCCACTCATCTCTCTTAGGTAGAGCAAGCACAAGGAGGACTTATGTGTGACTCCATAGACCCCTGTTGGGTGTTTGGCCAGTCCCTGTCTGGTGCCTGAGTCAGAGCTATACTTGCGCCGCCGCCCCCCCTCCCCTCTGACCACGTGACCAAACTCTTTATGAGCTGAGGAATTTCATCCTTAGAGCTCAGAGCATTCTCCTTTGGTTAAATGGAATGCAAACTATTCTTTGGTCCCTAGAGGACCAAGGACCAAGCTGTCGGCAACTGTAACAGGACAAGGTTAAATAGACAAAGGGGAAAAAAACCTATGAAGCTGGGGAACAGGAGTCCAGAATGCGGAGAGTATTCCTGGTGAGCCTTAACACAAGGAGAAACAGAAGATGCTGGGAGCTTCCTAACATTGCACTGAGGACTGGACCAAGAGCTTTTATTGCTGGGGAGCTTCTTCTAAATGACCCTGCTGTGTCCTCTTGACTGCTGAGCTAAGGGGTCACTGGATTTAGGGTAAAGGTTATACTTTGTTGTAACCCTGCTCCTGTTGTATTTTTTGCCTTCCCTGTGTTAGGGCAGCTGCCTATATTTTTATTATCTTGTCGTTTTCATTCAAACTCTGATAAGTTTCATTCCATCTGAAGCTGCTTGACTCGTCTATACAGCTTTGGGCCCTAGAGAGTGGCTGCCCCCTGTGTAGTTCCCCCATGCCCAGGCTGGAATGGACAATAGGAACTCTTGTCTGGAGAATTGAGTGCTGAGTTCTGTGGTCCATTTTCCTGTATCTATACTTTTTAAAGCTGGCCTCGTGTCCTAGCCACTTGCCCTGCTTAAGGACTTTTCTTTCAGACACCTTTAATACAGAGCTGGAGAAATGTGACTTGGTGTGTTCTAGTGTTTCTCTGTATGTGGGGATTTGAACCTGGAACACTTAGAAAAAGTGACTTTGGAAAGGAGGGGGTGGGGGACCCTGACCAGCTGTGACACTCCGGGAAGTCTGCCTACTGGCCTCACAGATGACAAGCCTATGGCATGGTCCTCAAGAGTCACCTTCTTGGTGGGCCTTAAAAACTCACGCAGAATGAAGAAAGTTGAGCAGACAGGGCCCTCTCTCTCTTCTGCTGGCCCTCAGGGGCTGCCCTAGCTTCAAAATGGCAGTGATATCTGTGCTCATGGGCGTTTGGACTTGGTGATATGGAAAGAGTGCTGAACCAGGTCTGCCAGGCACCAGCCCCCTTACAAGGTAATGTGTATTTCATTCCAAGGGATGAGGTTGCTTGGTTACAGTGGACACAGAGTGCCCACAGCCGAGTCAGCTGTGGCTCTCACTATGCCCTTGCGATGTGTGTACATGGGGTACTCAAGCCTCTGTTATCCCAGTTGCTGCTGCCTGCTGGTTTTTGCACAAAAGGCCCTGCAGGTGCCAAAAGAGGCTGGATATCCTCACAGATCCCTTAGGCTGATCAAGGCTTCCCCTTCCCCTTTATCCCCTAGCTTGGATTGAGCCCGTGTTGACTATGGGGACTGCAGGTACTTGAATGCAGTAGGCACTCTCAACCTTCTTTAGGGAAGAGTCTTGAGCTTGAAGGCCATAAGTTCTGGCCTAGCTTGGGCTACATGGTTCCAGACCAGTTAGGACCAAATAGTGAAAACTGTCTCAGGTGACCTTGACATCAGGGTGAGATAGGGTAGACAGGCCTCTGATGTCCACGGACTACCTGTGGGCTCTATCTATGTTCCCGCGTGGGTCCTGTCCACTTCAGATTCCTCAGACAGGTTTTTTTTCTGTTCCCATCTGGCTTCCTCTCTGTTGCCATGGGCACAGTTTTAGCATCAGTTTTAGCATCTGAGAACTACTCCCATCCTGTCAGGATGCACCTTCTTATAAGCATCCAGGGCTGCAAGGCAGTAACTGGAGACCAGAGCAAAGGTTCTGGCTGCATGGGTGACTTGGGAGGCTGGAATTTTGTGTCCTTGCATTTCTTTTAAGGCCAGGAAAGATGTGCCTTGGATCCACCCAGGCGTCTTGGCTCCGGGGCAACACGGGGCATAGGCTGTACTCGGGATGGTCTTTATTGGTTCTTGCCCACTGGCCTCTGCAGAGGTGTGTGGTTCTCTCTGTCCCACTAGCTCACTATCTCACTTGCAAGAGTGGTTTCCTGCTTGTCTGGCTTGTGCATGGTTCCATTCATCAAAATCTAATAGGTCTCGTGACAGGAAAGGGGAGAGAGGTGGTGTCTTGGGACACAAGTCCCAGGCTGCTCTTTTAGAAGACTCAGCTAGTGTGTTGGAGGGAGGTGGAGCACATCTTTCTTCCGTGGCCTGATTGAAAGTGGAAGAAACAGATGTGCAGTAAGCAAACCCCACGTGCCACAGGGAATCACTAGCAGAAAGACTCTGGGAGCTTTGATTGACAGGGACTCACTTTGGGTTCTATCCTCTGTCGCCCTCCTTTGTGTTCTTTTACCAGTTACTATGTGGAAGGGTCACCCAACCTAGGCTGCTAGTGGGTGGCTATGGGAGGCCCCAAAGCAGGCCAGTGTACTCCCTGGCCCTCCTGACCTCGCTCATTATGGCTGAAGTGCGGTTCTCTCTCTCTGCCTGAGGCTTTCTGGGAGGGAGTTCCTCTGAGTCAGTGCATTGGCAGAAGCCCAAGAGTCCCTCGCTCTCTCATGGTTTCGTCACACCGTGTCTGGCCCATGGGTCGTGCGTGCAAAGCTCAGGGCATCTGAGACACCAGCCGCAGGCCACCTCAAGGCTGTTCGTGCAGAGAAAGTCACACACACACACATGGCTTTGTGGAGTCCTGTTTTTACATTCAGGCCAGGGTATGTCTTATCTGACATGTCCATCGGCACGTGTTGCCTCACAAGCCACCGTGAAGAGTGATCAGGTATCCCCAGTAAAGCTTGTGGAGAAACGGCAGGAAAGCACACGCCCACACCAGTCACAGCCTCTCTCCCCCAGGCTATGGTGCTGAGGACTGTGGGGGGGGGAATTATGACCAGCCGCCAAGCCCCAGGCATAGGTCTCAGACACCTTGTCAAATAAAAGGGAGTTTGGAGTTTTTCTCTTCCTTGGTGCTACGGAATGACATTGGGTGACAGCCACTATCGTGATAGTTTTTTTCCTTCGGCCTCCAAGCTTAAGACCCCCGTGGAGGGAGGCACCAACCCTGCCTGGTGAGATCCTTGGTCCTGTGCAGGAGTCTTTGATTGATGGGAGTCTTTGATTGATGGGTGGGTCTGCTCAGTGAGTACAGACTCTGAAGACCAACCTTCCCCCACCAAGGTAGCAATAGAGCGAGGTGCTTTGGTATTCTGTCTAGAAGGCTTGATGTGTTTTCTTGGATTCATCCCTGGCCCAGCCTGGTTTTTAGGTCATTGTTGCAGTGCCTTTGAATGGGGGCTGTGGGCCAGCCCTGTGAGCCCCAGCTGCTCGCTCTAGCTCTAGAGTTAGGAGAACTGAATCAAGCCCTTCTCCGTGACCTCAAGAATTCAGCATGCCCTTTGGGCTCACTTTCTGCGTTGGAAAAACAGAACCTGCTTTTAGCATCAGCCATGCAGGCATTTAGAGCAGGGTGGAGGTGGGTCCTGTGACGTATATAGTTGTGACCATGGTACAGGGCCGCTGTTTCTTGCATGTCCGGGCTTGTGGATGTGTGATTTCACTACTTCACTACAATGTTGAAGAGCTGGGTATGGGTGTACGTGTCTGCAGTTGTAACACTCTGGGATAGCAAGTGTGAGGCCAAATTGAGCTATACAGCAAGTTCCAGGCTAGCCTGGGCTGTATAGTGAGACCCAGTCTCAAAAATCAAAAGGGATTTTGTTGTTGTTAACATATATTGAAAACCAGTAATGGAAAAGTGGCTAGGGACTGACTGGCTTACTATTCTCTACCTTTATGCCAGACCCCAGGTCTGAGAAGTGTATTCTGTAAGCAGTCTGATTCCCTTAAGATTGAATGTACTTTGCATGGGGATGGGGGCCATTCCTTGGGGGAGGTACCCAGGTGATGGAGGAGGGTCATCTGTCTATGTGTTACTTTCATTGGTTAATAA
>LOJH01048233.1:829-13065 GCA_001685095.1 Ellobius talpinus
TGTATGTCTCTCTTAGGGTCCTCATTGTTGTCTAGGTTCTCTGGGATTGTGATAATAATGCCACTCCTTATGAGCCTATGGGGGCCATTTTTTATTCAAACCACCACATCCCCCACCCCATGTGGGATCAAATTCTTAACCTCTAAGTCCAAACAACATTGGTCAGTATCTGTTAATTGTGCCCACACTATTAAAACTGGTGAAATGCTCTATGTTAAAGTGCTGTGCTTTTCTGTTTACACCCTACTCCACTAAAGTGTAAGGGCCTCACACCAGTAACTCTTCCTTATTCACTGCCTACTTACATTCAAGTGACTTCACACATTTAGTAATAAGTCATGAAAAGACTGGCTAGGCACAAGAATGATAGGAAAAGCCCTGAGCACGAAATTAGAAGGGAGGTCAACATAGAGAACTTGGAGATACTGAGGAAGTGGAGAATGGCAATAGGATGCATATAGCATGAAAACAGAAGGGAGGGTCTGGGGCCCAGGAGGAGTGTGGTGATGGCAGAAGATGGTGGTGCAAGGGGCTGGGGGATGGAGGAGAACCAACTAGAAGATATTTCTTTTGGAAATGCATAATGAAACCTAATACTGTGGATACTAGTTTCAATATTTAAAAATCTTAAAAAAGACTTGAGGTAGGATGATGGATGCACTTCAGGAATATATAATTGTAAGTTTTAGCAAACTTTGTTTTAGAATTTACCAAAATATTATTGACCAAAAATGTAACCGTTTTATAGCATAAGGCAATTAGCTTAACAACTCTCATGTTGTATTCACTTGAAGAGTTAGTAAATCTTATTAAAACATTATTTAAATTTAAAGTAAATAAAGGTTTAAAAGGTAAATCTTAGTAAATATTCAAATGTATTATCCTGAGGAAAAAAGTACAAAGCGGGCCTTATTTGAAAACCTAGTAGTTTTTACATACAGGTAAGAGTAGGTAGAAATTTGAAAAGAACAACTGGTATACCCACAGCAAAGCTAGTGGCAGCATATATTATAGGCATGCCCCCCAAAGGAAGAGAACGGCCAGGTACCATTAATGTCTGATCTCATCAACTCATCTCTTAGGAGTGTCCTAGAGAAGGAAGAGTATATGACTGTCGCAAGAGATCTGCCTGCTTATTTTCCTGTCTGTCACTTCAAATCAAAGCTAGCATGTCCTTTGAAACCTTTCTTTTGTTTCTTATCGTAGAGCATGTAGTACCTGCAATGTTATTGCTTTTGATTTTGACGTGAAACAAGACTGAACCACCATTTAAAAGAAAAGAATGGGGTTACCTTGTTTGATGATTTAAAGAAAAGACCTCTTCATCATATATTTAAGACATCTAAGATGCCTTTTGTCCTCAGGGTAGCACTGCAGTTCCTTGGTGCTTGAGTCGATATTGCAATTCAATACTGCACCTACAAGGAAAATTATAGTTTTTCAACTGTTTATTCTAAGTGCTTTCAAAATGAAGACACTACAAAAGTCATAAAAGTGTACTGTTGAAAAAAATGAAGTAGAAGATTATTAATTCTTTAAAGATCAAGAATATTGCAAATTCAAATGATCCCACTCATTATCAACATGGGGTCCCTCTACAGGTTTGCATATTATAATATGTTCTTAAAGTGGGATACATAATGACTTTGTAGATCAACTATATTTCCTAGCTACTGAATCCTTTTCTTGCTGTGAAATATGTTCATTTTATTGTGATAATATGAATGCATACAAAGAGTATAAATGAAATGTTAAATCGTGTTTCATTCGGGTTTTAAAAGCACTCGGTTCATTTTAAAGACTCGGAGTAACTTAATTTTAAAAATAAAATTTTTTGAAAAGATGTTCGAAAGCATGTAGCAGTTCATCATTGACTTTGGTTTTTAAAAACATTTTATTTATTTGTTTTATGCATGTGTGTGTATGTGTCTCTGTGCGAGTGCGTGTGTGCCACGGAAGGTATGTGAAAGTTTGAGGATTACTTGAGGGAACTGGTTTTCTTTCCTACTGTGTGGGTCCCAGGGATTGAATTGAGGTCCTCTGGCTTGGCAGCAGGCACCTTTTCCCACTGAGCCATCTCACTGATCCAATGCTTTCTTTTAAATTAAATTATTTCCATCCTTGCTTACTAGAGCTATCAATTTGTAATCCGCAGAACTGGTGGCTTTGGGAAAGACATGTAGTTTCCCTGACCTTTCCTTCATCTTAAAATGAAGGTAATGTTTCACACAGTGTATAAAGGATAGATGCTTGCAATTAGAAAGCACCTAGCATGTGGCATAAAATGGATACTAACAATAGTATTGTGATTATGGTCCAAGAGACCTACTACCTGAAGTAATAAAGGCATGTTTTAATGCAGTTATATTGAAGGTAGTCTAAGTCAGAGACTCTGAGAAATCATTATAGTGAGTATATGGAGAAGCTAGGAGAAGCAAAACATGAGAAAACATGGTAGTATATTGTTTATTGTCTGTCAAATCACAGTCCTATTAAAACACTCAAGGAAAGCTCCGGTCTACTGTAATGTGATTATTTTTAATTTTAATTTTATTTTAATTTTGTTTTGTTTTTTGCGACAGGGTTTCTTTGTGTAGCTTTGAAGTCTGTCCTGGAACTTGCTCTGTAGACCAGGCTGGCCTCAAACTCACTGTGAAGTTGGTACCACCTAGCATTGCCGTGTAGTCGTTTGCTGGTGCATTAGTGTCAGGACAGCGACTCTGCTTACACAGACACATCAAAGAACTATGCTCAGCCCTGTTGATAAAAATTTTAACTTCGTATTTCTTCGCCTTGTTTTGGAAATTGATGTAAATAATTGAAAGCTGAAGCCCCTGAACTTCAATGATCCCCTGAGCCATCTAGAAGCAGCTCGTGTAGTGAAGTGGGGAAAGTATAAAACTGCACAGACAGAGAGATGCACGTGGAAGGCCCGGTGTTCCAGGTCCTGGATTTCTGGTTGAGCACCTTTGTCTTCTACCTTGCCTAGATGCCTTTAATTAATTAAGTATTGTGTGTATGTCAGGGGACAACTTGCAGGGCTTAGTTCTCTCCCTCTACCATGTGGGTGCTGGGTAATGAACTCAAGTGTTCAGCCTTGGCAGAGCCCTTCTTTACCCACTGAGCCACGCTGGCCCCTAGGTGCCAACGCTTAACAATAAGAGGCGTGTAAAGTCCACTAGAATATAGAATAGTCTCTTGAAGATAGTGCTGGGCCAGACACGTCAAGACAAAAACTTAAGATGATAGATCTAAAAAGTATTATCATCTTGACATGAGGAATGGGTTAAGCCTGGTGACAACAGTTATGTCACACCTAGGGACCAATGGTATTTCCTCCATTCACCGTCCTTGACAACAAACAACCTATATAAGGTTGCAATGACAACTTACTTCAGTGACAGTGGCCTTAAAAGTATGCATCTAAACACAATAGATTTGACATGTAAGATTAAACTGTGGTTAAATATTTTCTAGGAAGCTGTAATTTCTCAAATATCTGAACACTACTTGAAAAAAACATATCCCAAATTTCTTCTATAGAAAGATGATAAACATTTAGATTGTTGGGCAAAATCTCTCACCACTGCTGCCACCAAAACAGTGCCTCATACATTAGCCCTGGCTAGCTTGCACCTGACTGTAGCCCTGCTGGCCTCAAACCCACAGCTATCCTGCCTTGACCTCTGAGTGCTGCCATTATAGATGTAAAACCACCATGTCCAGCAAATCTTTCAGTTTTCACCTGGTATTTCAGGAATAGTGAACTTTTGAGAATAATTGTATTTGCCTTTTTATAATTAGGATGGGGTATTATTTTGTCTTTCCTTGATCTGTTCCTAAATCTATAGGGTTTTGTTTTGTTTTGTGTGGTGTGTGTGTTATTTGCTTATTACTTGCTTTTGTCACTTGGCTGTAGTTATGGGTAGTGACTCAGGATTCAGTGTGGATGGTGTGTTCATAGCTGCACAATGGACAATATTTATTTCCGAATCGGACTGAATGGCTGCCTGTTACAAGGGCTTCTGCTTTGTTTATAGGCTTTATTGTGTTGTCCTTTGGAGATGGTAAACCCTTCATTTCTGTCCTTCTTTGTAGCACCGTATAGCTAGCATTTAAAGGGCTTTATATCTGTGAAACTACGAAACTGTTCGCTATTTTAATAGATACAAGAGGCAGCCAAAGGGAAAGGGTCATTTCTGTCATTTGGTGGCTACAATGAGAAGATAAAGAACTGAACTGCTTTTCTTTTTTAAAAAAAATATTCCGGCCTCTTCAACATGTGTCACTAGCAATAAAGGTTTGCGTTTATGGCTCCTTGCTATGCCTTTTGTTCTTAGGATGTATAAACTTGCTTTTTGTTACTTAAGGAAGCCTCAAGAAAAGGTCAACTCTGTCTTCACTACCACAGAAAAATGAATTATAGAAAAAGGGAGTAATTGTGATACCTGGCATTTTACACCCAATAAACACCGTTCCCCAAGTCCTGCCCTGCCCCCACCTCCGTGTAGAGAGTCTCAGCAGAAAACAGCTGTCTTTTCTGGTCGGGTTGGTGCAGAATGAATCTGAGTGGGATCAGATTAGCAACTTGGGATAGACTTTGTGAAACTGTGTATGGTCATGAATTTTGCAGAGTTCAAGTCTTTTTTTTCTTCTTTATCACAAATCACCTAGCAACTAGATTCAAGCAAAAGTTGGAGTTTATTTTACAAAACACGAAAAAGCTTTTAAACCAACGTCTTTGAGGTAAATCTGTAGCCAAAGTGAGGCCACCTGCTGTTAAGAAAAGTGCTTACACATTCAGGACGTTTCTGTCCCCACTAGAGAGTGCCGAGTAAAACATTGCTATTGCAGCCCTTGTCCAATAGGTGGCAGCAGCTCCCACAGTTTCAGAGCCTAAACAATAGCTGGGTCTGTGGCTCCAAGAATAAAGCTGTCATGAACTCATGGGATCTTTATACAGTAAGGGCTCTTCTTTGAAATGTGATACATGAGAAAATTACCATTAGTTTTTACTTTCCTTTTTAAGATTTAAGTAGCTTATCTTTTTTTTTCGTAAGTTCCATTTTGTGTTTGAAATGGTGCCCCCAAACAACCGTTAACAGCCATCAATTTTGTGGCGATGTATTAGAAAGTCGGAGTCTTTGGGTTATCTGAGGGAAAGCTGTGCTAACTTCTTTCTCCCCTTTTCTTTCCCCCTCCCGGTGCCCTAATTACAAGAATAATCCATTGTTAATTTTGACTGCTGCTGCCTTCTGTGCGAGCCTAATTTCCCTCAAGCTTAGTAGCTTGTTAATGGTTTAACAGCGCCATTCACCTTCTGGGAGGCTTTGAACCAAATTGTAGCACCTATGAAAGAGTGGTTTTGCAACTATCTTTAATAAGAAGTGGTTTTGAATAATGCCGTGGCTTCTGATCGACGACTCAGAACTGAGGCAGCGGCGCCCTTGGAGCAGCATACCTTTTGGGCTCTTCCATGTGCGTACACACAAACCCTTCCCCTATTCAAATGTAAGTGTAGGGAGTGTGGGGTGGTTGTTCATTTTAACGGTAAAAGTGATTGCCTAAAATGTATTCCCTGTTAATTGTTTTAATTCAGAGAGTTGCATTCTTAAGTGAACCTTTTTTTTTGATTCAAGTCAAAATAGCTTACCTTCAAAATGCTGTTTTTTTTTCTCAGAAATTCAGTAGCAACCACTGTCTTATTATTCAAATTAATCATCCAGAAACCTTAACATGATAATTTATTCAAATTAATATGAAAATCTGAGAATCCTATTTTTTCAATTTAGAAAAGACTAGGCTCTGTTTATTTATCATGTTGGGATAGCAGAAGAACAGCGTGGCTGAAATACGTGCACATTCTTATATATTTTGAAGGGACTATCTTGAATTGTTATTCTTTGGAGTCCATCTATTTTTATCAGTCACATGCATTTTTGAACTTTCCTGAATTTTAGGTTTTAGAACTAGTCTATTTCTATTAAGTAAATAGCGCATCAAACTATTTCAAATGAAAGCGCACATATTCACATGCACTATATACATGACACACAGAGATGCATACATGAAGTTCTTGTAGATAAAGGAAACGTAGGTTTTCAGGTTGTAAACATTTGTATCTCTTAAGAACAAGGTGCATCCCTAAACCTGCCTATCATCTATAGACTATAGCAATTATTCAACTGGTCAGAATGGCTTGTATTTACTTAATTAGTGATGGCTTAATTAATCCTGTATACTTCCTCCGTCTGGTGTATATGAAAGAAAGCAGGGCAATAAAAACAGAGTTGGTCTCTAAGAATTTTATATGCTCCAAGCAGTTATATCTAAACAGCTATTAAGTAGTGCTGTATGCTACTTAAGAAATAGTGTTTTTACAGTAACTACTGAACAAAAAGTAAATTTTTTGAATACTTTTCATGTTAAATATTCAAACAGTGTTTTTGAGGGAATGGTGACAATTTAATAATATGCAATTTTTAGTCCTTGCTGGATTTTTTTTGGCATCTTTGAATAGTAAACACCGAGCTCACCCTCTAAAACAAGGGACTTCAGGTCTGCCACTAAGCATCTCCACTTGCAATTATCTCAGTCCGCTGAATGCCAGCATGCCACAATGGAAACCCCACATGCTCTTTTAGAACACTGTGGTAGAGTCATTTTAGTGTATGTTAAATTGTGATCATATTCAGATGTGATCAAGATGTGATCATCTTGTTTTAGTATGTAAATTTAAAAAATTATTTTAGCAAAATGCTAAATATCCTTCGGTGAACTTACATGACTTCTTTTTTAAACAGCTATTCCCTGATGTTTATTTGGAAAGTAAAATCATTTTTGATGAATGAAAGGGCTTTCATTAAGTCTCATAACGTCTGAAAGCTTGGAGTTCATCTTAACCCTTGTACAGGCAGGTAGAAATCAAAGTACAACATTTAAAGATAGGAAAAGAAATTGAGATATTTGACTAATTTAGCCTTATTTAAATCCATTTTAGAAACTGTGGTTCTCTGTAATTAAAATTTCTGCTGATCTATTGAAAAATGAGTTTTCATTTAATTTCCTCAAATTCAACAGTCCCAAAATTTAGCCTTAGTAAAGTATTATGTAAACGTTGCTCACGGAGGTTGCTGGTGTTTCTGAGGCCAGTTTAGGATGGGCTGTTCTGATCAGAAGCAGGAAGAGGAGAGTATGAAGTGGACTGATTAGAAAAAGAGCAAAAGAGAAGTTCTATATCAGATCTCCTGAACCCGAGGAGGCAGCAGACGTAATAAACCTGTGATTCTAAGGAATGGGTGCTGAATGAAATTTCCTCTCTAACTGAATTTTTCTGTTTGACGTTTTTCGTCTGTGTAGATGGATGTTGTGCATGTAAACAGCCTTTTGAGCCTTAGAGTACAGTAAATGAGGTATTTTCAGTGTACAGTGATTCCCTGGGTGTGAGTGTTGCATTGGTTTTGTGTCCCACCCCCACTCCACGCCAAACTCTACACACTCTTCGATAGATAGCACTGTATTTGTCCCCAAATACCCATCATATACTTCAAGTCATTTCTGGATTGCTTTTGATTCTTAATATGAGTAGCCTGTGACTTTACTACCCTTAATGAGCTCAGTCTTACCTAATGTATTTGTTAGATAATATTGTTTAGGGAATAATGACAAGAAAAATAATCTACGTGTTCAACACAGTCAGTGTTTTCCTCTGAATGTTTTCAACGTGTGGAGTGCAAAGATACAGCTGACAGGACACTAAAAATAATTGCTTCAGGATGTTACTCAGTTGGCTTGTTGAGTCTGGAATCCAAAAGGTCATCACAAAAAGCTTCTATTGCTGTTTTAGAGGCCTACTTATGATAACGGACTCAGTAATGATTGGGCTTTCAGATTATTTGAATTCCAGATAAGTGAGAGTTTATTAATATTAATTCTGGGGCTGGAAAGATGGCCTAGTGGCTGAGAGCACTAGCTGCTCTTCCAGAGGACCCAGGTTCAATTCCCAGCAACCACATGGTGGTTCACAGCATTTATCACGGGACCTATCCCTTTTCTGTCTGATGCCCTCTTCTGTCATGCAGGTATACATGCAAATAAAACACTCATATACATAAAATGCATGAATAAATAAATCTTTAAAAATGTTAATTCTGTATATTTAGTGTTGTGCATATTTAAGTAAGCATATTTACAAACATTTAGCTAAATGTTATTTCATAATCGTATTTCCATTCTGAGTGGTGCAATGTAAAACACCAATGCCTTGCCTGTGTTTTACTCTGCATGGCTTTCTACAAATGTTTGAGCTCTAGAAGTAGTTCCTCCTACCAGAGCCCTCTTTGCACCAGCTGCAAACTGTAGAGTTTACATTGGGTAGTACTAATGAGCATGCGTCATTCTTTAGAGAGGGAGTGAAGACTGGAAAGGTAAATTCATATCATCCACATGTTAGGTGTGTCCCCCACACGAGATCATTTTCTCCCTTTGTGTTCATCAGGTCACATGACCCATCAAAGTGGCCTTGTGAGCCCTGGGTACATAAAATCTGTTTTAATTTAGCATTTCCAACAAAGTGGCGTACGGTGTCAGAAAGAACCACGATTACCAGTGCTCTAGCTTTGTGTCCTCTAGCCAGGTGTATATGGGTAATGCTGGCAAGACACGTGCCAGGGCAGCGTGAGGACACGGCAGAGGCTCCTGACTAGCCCTGTTTGCTCGCTCTCCTACATTGATACGTCACCCTCAATTCGTGTGGAGAGAAGAAAGCTGAGCTGAGATTGGTGGGTTTTTTGGTTAGCACTTAAGGTCAGTTTCCCAGTCTACTCAAGTGTGTGTGTGTGTGTGTGTGTGTGTGTGTGTGTGTGCACATGTGAACGTGGGTGTGCTCAGGGCGAGGTTAGAGGGCAGGGCGGGTTCTGGGGGTTGGACCCAGGTGGCCAGGCTTGCCATCTTGAATGCTCAGTATTATTATTTTTAAGGTACTAGGGATTCAACAGCTTCTATTCTGAATGAGTTGTGTTAGCCGCTCACTGTCTAACTGATGTTCTATATTAAACATAGGCAGCATCACTGTTTATATTTAGAAAGTTCGTTTACGAATAGCTATAAATTCTTCACAGTGTGGTTCAGCTGGAACCCCTAATTCGTGACTTCTGATTTATTACTGTAATTCTGAAATGTGGTTGTAAGCTGGAGACTCTCATATATAAGAACAAATATGAAAGCTATTGAATTCTAAGGGAAAAGGTCATACTCTAACAACAGAAGTCATATGGCAAATGATTTATTTAAAATGATGTTTATATAAAGCTAGGTGCTATGGTTTGCATGCACTTCCCCATGCCTCCTGTGTTATGAACTTCATTTTCAGTGTAACAGCAGGAGGTGGGACCCAATGGGAGGGACTTAGGTCTGAGGACGCCAACTCCACAAATGGATTAATGTCCATTCTACAGGGCTGAAGACTGTCAGTTTGATCATTTGCTCTCTCTTCCATGTGGTCCCTTTGCTGCGTTATAAACCAGCAAGAAAGCCCTTCACTAGACATGGCCTCCAGAATCATGGGCCAAGTCAATATCATTAGAAATTTCTCTGCTCTATAGATACTGGGCTTAATCCAAACAGGAGTAACCCTTAGAAACTTCGCATTATAAAGTTTCAACTATAGTGTGATTCCCATTGATTTTAATTAAATTGATGATTGATTTAGTGTGTAAGTCTATGCGTATCATGTTATAAGTTATCAGAGCATAACTTGTGGAAGTCTTTTCTCTCCTTCCATGTAGGTCCCAGGGCTCAAATTCAGGCTGTTGGATTCGGTGGCAAGTATTACCTCCCATCACCCTACCTCCTGCCCACTGGGCCCTCTCACCTGCTGTCCCATTGATTTTGAAGGATAGTCTCCTGATATTTAGGGAGTATATGATGTTCATAATTACAATAATTTTTTTCTCAGAAGTCTGTGTACTTGTTGTTTTAAAAAGCATATTTTCGTCTTTAATCTCAGCACTCAGGAGGCAGAGGCGGGTAGATCTCTGAGTTTGAGGTCAGCCTGCTCTACAGAGTGAGTTCCAGGACAGCTAGGGCTACACAGAGATAGTTTGTCTTGAAAAAAGAAAAAAGAACTCTATTTCCGAGGGTCAGGGTTTATATCTCAGGGGTAGCATCCTGCTTAGCGTGTGTGAGGCCTTGGATACGATCCCTAGTGCACACACACTCACAGAAGTTTACTTTCAAGCTCTCTAGGGATTGGAGGCAAGTTTCTAAGACTCGGAAGTCTCTGCTCCAGCAGCGCTATGAAACTCAGACAACACACACGGAATGCTCTGGTATCTCTGAGAAATGATCCTTACTGGGAAACCCGGGTCCACGGTCCGTGGGCGTTGGGAAGGAGGCAACGATGTGCATCCACAGAGCAGAGATGGATAGCACTGAAGGGTTTTTTTAAATGTCTGGAAATTGATTAATAATCCTAAAAATTACATGAAAATGCTAAGAACCAAAAATAGTCAAGATAATCTAGAAGAAACTTAGAGGATTTACACTATCAGATATCAAGGTTTATTACAGAACTACAGTAATTAACACAGTTGTTGAGGCTCTAAAAGCATAGTATGGAGTCCCCCAAACAGACCTGAGTATAATTGCAAGCTTATTTTATAACGTAGGTTTCACTGAAGAGCAGTGGAACTGAGGGGGATTTGCAACAAGACGCTGTTTTTGTTTTTGTTTTGTTTTTAATGTTCTTTTTGAAACAATGTCTAACTAGGTAGCCCAAGTTGGTCATGAAGTTTTGGTCCTCTTGCCTTATCCTCTTGTGTACTATTTATTTTTTTATTTTCTTTTTCCTTTTTTGGATTTTGATTGTTGTTTTTGTGAAACAGGGTTTCCCTGTGTAACAGCTCTGGCTGTCCTGGAATCAATATGTAGATCAGGCTGGCCTGTAACTAACAGAGATCTGCCTGCCTCTGCCTCCAGAGTGCTGGGTTTATAGGTGTGTGCCCCCACCTCCCGGTTCCCTCCTGAGTACTTAGGTTAGAGTACTGTGTGTGCCACCCGCAGGTCCAGTAAGATTAAAGATCTCCAAGTGAGTGTAAACTAAAAGGCACCAGGGAAATGCACACTAAAACCATGATGAAATGCCAGTACATTCCCAACAGAGAGCTAAAATTAAACAGCTCGACAGGACCAGTTGTTGATAAAGACGTCCAGTCACTAAGTTATATGAATTATTTTGTAAGTAGTAAAACCTGCTTTGAAAACTGATTAAAGAGATCTACTAGAGCTACATATGTATGTACTCTAGCAATCCCATTGTCGGGTATAGGAGTCGCTATTGAAGTGCGTGTGCGTGTGCACGTGTGTGTGTGTGTGTGCATGTGTGTGCGCGTTTGTGTGTGTGCGCGTGTGTGTGTGCATGTGTGTGCACACGCGTGCGCGCGTTTGTGTGCAGCAAAAGACATATGCAAGAGTATTCATAATATTCATAAGACCTGGCCAGTAGAAATAACTCAAATGACCAGCAGCACTAGAATAGGCACATTATGGTTTATTTGTACAACACAGTACAATACTAGAGAGAGAAAGATAGAGAGAGAAAGAGAGAGAGAGAGACACAGAGAGAGGAACTAACTGTAAACTACATCCTAGATAAATCTTACAGATGTGTTGTTGAATAGTAGAGAACAGGCTCCCCAAAATTCATTGTTTATGAGTTCATTCTTATCAAATGCCAAGGTTGGCAAAACTAACCTGTGGTGTAAAATCTGGGTACAAGAGAAAGTACTTAAAGAAGGCTTCAGACATACTGGCCACATGTCATTTCTTAAGTTGGACTGTGTTAAAGACTTACTGTGTGATGGTACACTCAGCCATGACTTTATTTCTTCACTGTTCCATGTGTGTTGTACTTCAGCAAAAAGTTTAGTCAAAACAAAACAAAACAAAAAAAAACAAAAAGAAGGAGGAGGAAGAGAAGAAGGAGGAGAAGAAAGATGTTGGGCTCATAAGACAACTCCAGAAGGCAAAGGTGTTTGCCACTAGGCATAACTACCTGAGTTTTATTCCTGGGACGCTGTAGCTGGCTTTCTTTTAGGCCACCAGCCAGCTCCCAAATCATGACACAGAGACTTATTAGTTTTGAATGTTCGGCTATAATATTATAATATAGCTCTTATTTTAATCGGTTTCTCTTTATGTTTTGCCTCAGGTTTTTTTTCCTTCCTTCCTTCCTTCCT
>LOJH01048234.1:0-13065 GCA_001685095.1 Ellobius talpinus
TTCCTTCGTGTGGCCTATGGCATTAAAATTAAGGTGCGATTTTCTGTGCTGCCTCAAACTCTGGTAAAATGGTGAGAGCCTTGATTTACTTAATGGCATATTTCTCTCTTCTGCTGCCACGGTGGAACCCTAGTTAAAACATCCTTATTGCAGGGAGCAGGCGCAATTCCTGCTTATCCCTAGTAGCAGAATTTAGCTCCTAGTAGGTGCATGGCAAATCCTAACTTCTTTGGGAAATCATGGACAGGATTCTGTCATTACTGTTCACAGCACCTGGTTATTCACTCTGACCTCTTCAAGTCTTTGTTTGGCCTTCAGTGTTCTTGCCCTTGTCCTATGAGCATTTGTGATCTCAAACTTTTGTGGATATCATCTGTTCAATGATACATGTGTTCAACCACTGCCAGGTTCCCAGAGAGGGCATCTCTGCCTCACCAATGGGGTGAACAGGAAGAAATGCAAATTACTGGTGTTAGGAATTACATAGCCTTCTAAGCATTGATATCTAAAGAACATCTAGCCATGATAAAGTGACTGCTGTTGAGTAGCTGGTTCTGAAATAAACCAAGAGCTGAAACAGGACCTCTAACTGCTGGAGACTCTGAGCTGTGGGCTGTCTGGTAGCAGGTTGTTTCTATCAACCATTATTGTCTCTTTCCATATAACAATTTTCTTGTGTCCAAGGTGATGTCACATGGTATCAAGTTAAACACTTCTTTTACTGAGGCTTCTGCTTCTAAGAGCAATGAAAGGGTGATGTGGGACTCTGTATGCTGTGAATACCATTGGTGAATAAAGAAACTGCCTTGCCTGTTGATAGGGCAGAACTTAGGCAGTGTGGGAAAAACTAAACTGAATGCTGGGAGAAAGGAGGCGGAATCAGGGAGAAGCCATGGAGCCCTGACAGAGACAGACACCATAACTTTAGCAGGTAAGCCACAGTCACGTGGCAATACACAGATTAATGGAGATGGGTTAAATTAATATGTAATAATTAACCAATAAGAAGCTAGAGCTAATGGGCCAGGCAGTGTTTTAAATAATGTAGTTTCTGTGTGATTATTTCGGGGCTGGGCAGCCGGGAACCAACAAGCGGCTTTCCTCCAACAAAAGGGCAGCACCCTCACCAAGTAGAAGTTCAGCCTTACTGTCTATGATTCAATCTAGAGTTCTCTGGTCACTGTGTCTATCCCGGTGACTGCCATGGGTTACTTGTGGTTACAATACAGATGTTTGTAATTGTGAGTGCAAGGGACAAGCTGAAGGACAACCCTTTGTAAGATCATGTAAGATCTCTCCACCATCCTGCAGAGAATCAAGCATGGCATTCCAGTTGTTGTTCATGCAGGGGTAGTGACCTTGCTGGACTCCTGGGCTGTCGCTTCCCTTGCTGCTGTCACTTGTTTTCTTTTGACCCCCAAGGGCATCAAGGTCCATATCCATGGTGGCCCGTGGCCTGTGGCCCAGGTGCTGATGAAAACAAAAAGGGGATAGGGAGAGGAAGGAGCATTTGGCACTCAACCAATCTTGGGATGCATAACCCATTGCCAATATGCCCTGGGCGCCACACCGTTGCCTAAAAGCACACCAAAAAGCTAAGTCTCAATCACAAGCCCAAGACCACATGCAAGCCATAGACTTAGGACTTTTCTGGATGTAGACCTCTACCCAGGAAGACGAATAAGGAATCCCTTGAGGAAAAGACAGCCACTTTTAATGCAGGCCAATAAGGTCCTGAATATTTCCCTATAACCACACCAAAAGTCTGTGCAACAGATGGTTAGGTAGAGACAAAAGTACAAAATGCTAACTGGTTAGAAACACAAAATATTCTCAGACTTTTTTTTTCATTTAAAAATGGAAATGAAAAAGAGAAAGGGGGAGGGTTTGCCCATGTAATAGGAATTGTGAGGCTATTATGGAAGGTGGTTTTAGTCAAGTTTGAGTTATGATCTAGCATTCTTTCCCAGCACTACATCACTGAGAGTGTTTCTCTGGCAACACAGATCCTAATCCATAGAGTTGGAGGGAAACATCCATGGAATCCTGCAGGACAAATGTTTGGCATCCTTGCGGAACCTTGTGCAGGGGTGAATCCAAATTCAATGTCTTTAAACATACAAATCAACAATTACCATGAGGCAGACATGTGAACATGAAGATACTGATTTCAGGAAGAAACTTATAAATATGACAAAGGTGAAGAGGACCCTCCCCAACCACCTCTATCAAATATATTCAGTGTATGACCACCACAAAAAAATGATAAAAAGGTAAAAGTTAAAAACCTAAATACAGAAAAAGGAAAACAGGAGGGGGAAAAAAACCCTCTGAACAAAGCTGCACAAGCTAACCTGACTGGAATTTTAAAACTTACCTGAAAAAGTTTGTAGATCAAAGGGAAAAGAGCTCTGATCTTTTTTTGTGTCTTCAGAATATAGGTTCACAATTTACAATGATAGCTGCTGAAATGTACCAATTGGTAACTTACCACGACTTTAAATAAGTCTAAGGGGGAATGCAGAGATAATTCAGTGGTTAAGAGCACTGACGGCTCTTCTAGAGGACACGAGTTCAATTCCCAGCACCTGCAAGGCAGTTTACAAGTGTCTCTTACTCCAGTTCCAGGAGCTCTAACACCCTCAGACAGACATATATGTGGGTAAACAAAAAATCATTTTATGTGTATAGTGGTGGTGCCCTCATTTAATCTTAGTACTTGGAAGGCAGAGGTAGGTGTATTTCTGAATATGAGGCAGCCTGATCTACAAAATGAGTTTTAGGACAGCCAGGGCTACACAGAGAAACTCTGTCTGGGAAAATAAATAAATAAATAAATAGATAAATAAATAAATAAATAAATGAATAAATAAATGAATAAATAAAAATAAAGGTCCACTAGCAGTTGAATCTGAAGTACTTACTAAATTTGAACATATTGTTTCCCATAGTGTTGGAGGACTATGTAAGCATAAAAAACAGAGCAATTTATCAGTGCTTTAGTCATCAGGACACAGTGCCTCAAAGTATCACATAATCTACATAGACATTCTTACCTAATGAAAATTAAATTAAATTTCTGACATAAATTTGTTTGACAGAATGAGAAATCCTGATTCTACCACCCCATTCCATGTTAACATAATTAACATAGCTCATTAATTTAAAATAGTGTCTTCAGGGATTAAAACTTATTATATAAGAGCTGGTAGGTGAAAGATCAATTATCCTGATTGATTCTCCATTTTTTGTTCAATTGGTCTTAATTTGTCCCATTCTTGCATTGTGGGGAGGGGGACAAAGGATGATGTCCTGCAGTGGCTTCTAAAATCTTAATTTATGGCCCCATTCCAAAAAGGCCCATGTATCTAACAACCTCCTGATTAAAAGTGCTGACTTCACCCAATCAATAACTTGCAAATACTTTACTACTATTAATCTGACTAATATGATGAGTTTGCCCCACATTTTAACAGCCTCTTGATCACAGTTGCTTTTGTCTACAAGGAGACATGATGCACCTTAACTGAGCTACCTATGGTGTCCAAGAGCAGCAATGCTAGTGGACGTAATCCTTAAAAAAGAAAAAACTTACATATCATGATTTTTTAAAAAGGAGTAAGATAAGCAAATGGGTCACTACCTCAGACATAGTAGAAGGCCCTTCCACCTCTATTAAATACTTGGAAGTCACTGGTTAACCCACGTGCCAATCCATTCTTGACACTCAAGAATAGACACTGACATTTGTCTGTACCCACAAGTTCAACATCTGTGATAGTTTGGATGGTAATAGCTCCCATTGGTTCCTAGGTTTGGATACCTAGTCCCCAGCTGGTAGAAGGGTTTGGGAAGGATTAGGAGGTGTGGCCGTGTTGGAGGAGGTTTTTCACTGGAGTTGGGTTTTGAGTCTCAAAACACTTGTAGCATTCTCGGTGTACCTCTAGCTTCTGGGTTACATATGATGACTACAATTTGCCCCTTAGATTCTAATTTTAAAAATGCCTTTTCTTGGCCTCATACTATATTCCAGTGGAGTGGCCAACCATGAAATTAGAATAGAGTCTTGGAATAGAACATCATAGAGCTTGAACCTGTTCTCAGAAGTACCCAGTCACCCATTTACCTTGGATTCTTGAAGTAGTGCCCTATTAGCTCGTCATGTCTACTAGGATCTTGGCTAAAGAATGAAGTCACCCCTGGGAATTTTTCCAAATTATCCCCCAGGAGGGATGATTTTTTTTCTCTGCTTTCTTATTTGACAGACACCATGACATTCATGAATTCCTCCACTTCTCAATGTTCATAGCAATATGAAAAATTTCTTGTGGTAAACTGAGTGAATACAGTAGTAATATTTCTATTACATACAATGGATCTTTATGGAGAGCTTTTTATTTTTGTCTTCTAGTCAAAACATTTCTAATAAAGGAAAAAGACAAAAGGGTGGTTCATTGGGCACATTGTACGCATTCATATAAGCACTGGATGCCCCAGCCAATGGCCCCACTTGAACGTTTTTGCCAACTTATAGACCATTACCAAGAGTTTCTCCCTTAGGTAATGAACACTGGGAATTTCTTGTTTTACAGATCTTCAAAGGATGAACTGGGTCAGCACAATTCTCCTAGTAGGTTCACAACTTAACCACAAAAGGATACTCTGATGTGGGATTCCCTCTGTATACTGTGAATATGTTTTATTACCATTGGTTAATAAAGAAACTGCTCTGGCCTATGGCAGGGGCAGGGCAGAATATAGCAAGATGGGAAATCCAAGCAGAGATAGAGGAGGAAAAAGGTAGAGTAAGGGAGACGTCAGCCCATCACCAAAGAAACAAGACATGTAGAAAATGAGGTAATGCTATGGCCATGTGGCAATACAGAGATTAATAGAAATGGGTTAATTTAAGATGTAAGAGCTAGATAGAAATATGCCCAAACCATTGGACAAACAGGGTTCTAATTAATAGAGTTTCTGTGTGATTATTCAGGTCTGAAAGTGCAGTCTGTTTACGATACTCGTTATCTGACTAGGAGTCTTACACAACAATAGCAACCTGGGAAATCATGTGATTTAGAATACTCAGGCTGAGGGCCTGAGGAAGATATGTAGTGGGAATTGAACCTCCCATAAAGACGTAGTGATGATTAGGCTTGGGAGACAGCCAGGGCAAGAAGTCTAATGATCTTTCCAAACAATTTTTATGTAAAACACAACTTGGAAAATGACACCTCTGCCCCTGCTAAGTGTCACTCTCACCAAAGGCATTGATTGGTGTCTAGAGATAATGAGTTCTATGTCAGTGTCACACAGGTCCCTGAGTTGCCATTATTGGCTGGACAAGAGGCTGTATAGTAAAGTTCACATTTTTTTATTGCCATCTCAAAATATGTTGTTCTCTTTTGTTAGGTGGGTGATTTGCATACAAGTCGACAAGTAGAGATGCCTTTGCCAATTCCTAAGAGTCTCTGTTATCATCTGGTTATAAACTGTTGTTCACTAGGTTTAATATCACATGTCTATAATCCCACAACTCAGGAGGCAGGTTCAGGAGGATTGCCATAAATCTGAAGCCTGCCTGGTTTGCATAGTAAGCTTCCGGCCATCCAGGGTAACATGGTGAGATCTGCACCTCAATACAAAATGAAACAAAACTAAACTAACCAATCAAGCAACCATCGAAAACAAAACAAACCACCTTAAATTGATGTCAGGCATGAATTATGGCTTAAGGCGAAAATTTAAGGCTGAGCATCTGATGCAATACTCTGCAACTGGTCCAGCCATATATCCCCTCAGCACTCTTCCTATAGATAAGGTTTCTGAGCCAGACACATGTTCTTATCAAAGGCACCAAGCACTGCTTCTAAAAACCCTGCATTAGCAGGATTCTACTCTCTGCCTGCCTGTATAATTGTTTGAGCAAACCAATTACATCTTTTTTCTCAGCAGCCAGTGGCATCTGCACATCATTATACATAAAAACTGGAATGTCTGTGGCCCTGTAAATATACAGTGTTCTCCCCATGCCCATTTCCATCCCCATGCTGTCACTATATGTAACTGATGAACTGCCCTCAGATTTATGACTTCAGCGTCAAGTGGCATTTGGCTTTTCCTTTCGGTGGGGTGAATAGATGAAGACATCGCATAGTACTGATACCACTTTTCCTTCTCCCTTGAAAAAGAGCCTGAAGGATAGAAAGGGGAAAGGTGTTGGGTTTACATACATCATGTGTCCACACCAACCCTCAATGGGGTGCAATTTACTCTATTCTGTACACTGCGATCTACAGTTGTTTCAAATGTAACCCCAACATTGAGTTGAAGTATACAGAGCTACATCTGGCCCAGTCTAGGATATATGAAGCTTAATGTTTGTTTAAACCACTTATATTGGTGTTTGAAACCTTTTGAATCATTTTGTTGTTTCTACCACACTCCTCTAAGAGCCTGGAAACTCTGAGGTGGCCTTTAAGCTCATAGACCTAGGAGTCTCTGTTTCCTGTGACTTCTCTACCTTTCTAGGACCCTACTGCCTATGGAACTTATCTACCTTGCTAGGATTTTCCCTGGAGACTAAGCTGTAATTCTCTCTCTTGGATTCATTAACCCCACTAAAACTTCTATTGATATGTCTTCGCTGCTCAATTAAGAGGGCTGGAGACCTGGGGACCTCAGCAAATACTCCATAGCCAAGTTCTCCTCAGATCATAAGTTTTCCCACTAGCTAGTAAATGATTCATTTCCCTTCCCAGAAACACAAAACCTTACTCTTATGTCATTGTTTGCTTTTTCCTCCTCTAAGGTTTGCTCTCAGTTCTCCAGTCTCATCTCAGAAGGCTGAAGTCAGGTTGTTGTCAGAAACCATGCTGGCGCTCATGACTATGGCTGTTTCCACTCAACAAATGTCAGATATTTGGGCGATCTTTTGTTCTAGATTGTATGTATCATTTCCAGCTAACAGTGTTCATGCAAGACACTAAAGGAGGTTTAACCAGTAAAGAAATCTCAGTTAATAATTAAATTGTTATCAGTCATACAAATTAGCAGCTCTTCTCCACTGGGCCTTTATTTAGGCAGTTGCTTTATATTCATGTATAGGCTGTATATTGCTTTATTGCATTATTTCATTTAATCATTATCGCAAATAACACTGTGTGTGTGCGCGCGCACATGAGAGAACGAGAAAGCTTATGTGAGATGAGTAAAACCGAATATTCTAGACGTTAAGAATCATGCCCTGTGTTAGGATTTAAATTTCTTATATGTAATTCCAGAACATGGGTTTTTAGTGATTTTGTTATGTTCTATCCAGTTTCCATTGACCTTCATAAAATTGGATGGCATTAGAATAAAATAGAAATATCTTAATTTGGAAATAAGCCTCCTAAAACCTACTTAGTACACCCATTTGTCACCTGCATGAATCTCTTAAACCAAAGTATTGTCCTTCTGTGATCCCAATACTCTCTACAGTATTTTTACTCTATTATATTATATTTTATTAGTGTGTGTATGTGTTTAACTGTGTGTGTATATGTGTATGTTTGTTTGCATACCAGCAGTCATGGAAGCCAAAAGAGGATTATAACCCTGGAGCTAGAATTATAGGTAGTTGCAAACTGCCAAATGTAGATGCTGGGAACTGAATTTAGGCCCATTGCAAGAACCACTGAGCCATCTCTGCAGCCCCACTGCCATAGCACTTCATACTCAAAATACTGTTTAAGCAACTCGTCTGCTTCAAACACTTTGATTTGAATTTACTCTTAAAATTGTATTTACTCTTAAAAGTAGAGATCATGGAACTGAAAAATATAATTTTGAAAATAATATGTGTTCTTCATGCTTCTTATTAACTATTATACAGTTTAGATATGGGAACACATACTTCCATATTCATTGGAATTCTTTTATAGAATAAATAGAAAACTCTTGTAATTTATGGTATAAACTTCTAGATAATTTAATCACTATGTTATGTCTGGGTGAGTTAATTTTACCTTCAACCTTATTTTCTTTTCAAAATAGGTAGCAGAAATTACTCATTAAAAACAGTATGAGGCCAATGTGAACGTTTGTTTTTAATGAACTTAAGAGTTCTTCAAATGTTATTTTAGAGTTTTTGATGTACTTTATCCTTTTGGCTTTTTATTAGAATATTAGAATAATTTACATCTTATAAAAAGACATTTTCTCTTGAAAAGGAGAAAAGGCACAAATAACGCAAGGAAACCACTGTTTGATGCACTCACAATAGCAGACAGTTGGGGTCTGCATGCTACTAACCTGTCCTTTGAGTCATTTCTATATAGTAAGGCAAATCCACCTGAAATGCTCTGCAAAGTCCTGCAATTTCCCTTTGAAACATATAACGAAGATTTTGTGGCCTTCTGCCAGCTACATACGCTCAGCCTAAATATCCTTTAACCTTAGCTGCTGAATGATCAGCCACTCTGCTCCATCCATCTGCCCAAACATTGACCTCATCGAATTTCACAGCCTTTAGATACTTTCTTTTATAGCTTTGCCAACAGAATAATTTCCCTCCTGATGCCAGGCAGTGTAAATCAATGCCTCTTCTTTCTTATGTGTTGTTCTGCCAGGAACTGGATTCTCACCTTTGCACTTGATTAAATTGTAGAAAGCAGAAGACAAATAAAATGAGGTCTCTGAAAATTACATCCTACCTGTGCCTGCCTGGAGCCTGGCAAACAGAATTTACAGCAAATTAGCTCTTCCTGAGATCTTTTTTAAAATCTTAATGTGAGAGCCAGGGGAAATACAGGAGGAGGGAAAGAATCAACATAGGAAAACACAAAACAACCCGCTCCCCAAAACCAAAACCAAAGGAACCCTATTTGCTGAGGATTAATCTTATGCCAGAAGAATGAAGGAAGTGTTTGCCTAATTTGTTTGTGTATAACCGTCAATGACGACAGTTCTTATCAACGCAGAGTTCCCTGTATTCCATGGAGCTTTGGATTTAGACAATCTGGTGTCATCTGTACTCTTAACTCTGTAGGTAATTGAGGCTAACAGGCTTGAGAACTGAATTAGAATACAGCTCAAGTCATTACATCTTTCTCACTGCATCTTGTAATCTCTTCTCCGCCTTTTCCAGACTGCATTGATTAATTGGTTTTCACATCTAAGAGGATATGCCACTCACTTAGCAGGTTATAATTGGTGGTTTTCAAAATGACTAGCAATGCACATACTCAGCGTGGAGACCTACGAGCTCAGTTTCAGACCTAAGTAAAAATTTCCTTTCAGTAAATTAAAAATTGAACTAAATTATAAAATAAAATTTTGTTACACTTGTTACATACATCAGGATATATGTCGGTGTCTTCCTCTGGTTTCTGCTACCTTTCATTCTCATGAGCAAGTATGAGGCTCACTGATAAAACAGCTTAATATCATTGTCACTAAGTACTATGTAGGGTACTTTTTCCTTCTGGAGAGACATAGCTTCCTGGGAGGCATGAGCAAATATTTTCTATGCATCGGCCATGGACATCAAGGACTCAGTTGCACACTCCAACTGAACTTCATATCCACTGACCTTCTGCTGCTCTCACTTGAAAAGCCTGTCTTTACAGACAGGAAGTTTTCGGTAAATTTGACACAAGAATACAACGTCTGTGGCTATTTTAAGCATTCTACATTTGTTTTCTAGGTAACTTGCATGAACCAAGAAAGACACTATGAGTTGTCATACCACTCTGCTTACATTCAAATTCTTCACTGACATCCTATGACATTTGATGAAGGATAACAAAGAACTTTGGAATAGGAAAATTCTCCCAAATCCATTTGAATTAAAATAACTGAAGCAAATACCATCAACAACGACAAAACCAATCAAACAAACTAGAAAATAATCACCTGATCCTACAAGGGTCTTCAGTAAGAGTTGAGAAAGAGTTGCTCACAGAAAACGTTGCTCAGAGAAGCTCATTTGGCTGGAAGGGAGCCTCGCCATCTTGAATCTATTGACTGAGATCTCTTTGGTTCTCTCAGAGATATAAAAGATGGAGAAAGCAAAAGGCAATACGGAAAAAGATCTCATGTATTTAACTAAAGTTTCACAAGTATTACTGGACACGTTTTTTTACCCGAATCAAACAAATCAGAAGAAACATTTGGAAATGAGGTGGATATTTACCAGCTTCATAAGAGAGAAAGTCTGAGAATGAATGTGTGGAAGAAGTGAAGAAGACCCTCCATGAACACTTTATACTGTCTCAGGCATGCTTTAATTAAAAGATGAAGCTCAATATCTGATCAATGTGATCGTTGCCCTTTCTTTTCCCAACAATATTTTTATTGATTATTTTGGAATTTCACATAAGGTACTCCAGCCACATTCATTCCCCTGTCCTCTCAGGTCTGCCCCCCTAACCCTGTGACCCTCATTAACTAAAAACAAGTCCAATTTGTGTTGTACATATGGTCATCAGAGCATGGTCAAATTATCCATGGCTATCCCCTTAAAGAAAACTGAGTCCTTCACCACCCTCACCCCCACCAGAAGCCACCAATTGTGGAGAGATACACTTCATCTTCCTTATCACAATTTTTAAGAGTTTTTCTTGATCAGATTTTCCCAGACCAACTGTATACCCTACCCTCTTTCTTAACTTCCTCCATTGATATGCATCTTTCTGCTCTAGCACTTTAGAGATGCCCCAAAACCCCTTTTAATTCATCCTATCCAAACCAACTCTTGGGAAACCATTCATTCACTCATTCATTCATGTACAGGTTTATGCTCTAAACTAAACGAGCCAACTCATTAGTGGTAGCATTTCCACCAATTAACTAATGGAAAAGAAGTATCTTTTTTTTTTTCTAAAGGTGGGATACATGTTCCATGAATCAACAAAATTTTGTCTTCTACCTATTTTCAAGTCCGGAAAGGATATTAGACTTGTATTCCTAGTAAAACCAGATCCACAACATGAGGGAATATTTTAACTGCTTTAAGCATCAGTTTCCTTGGTCCTTTTTGTGTAATGCCCCCTCAATGTTTGCATTGTAGGCAGGAATACCTATGTGTCTTTAGTTTTCTTTCTAATAAATAAGTAGCTACTGCCTGTGATCTCACCGATTCACTATACTGGCTGGTTTTATGTCAATTTAACACACACAAAATGGAGTTCTCTGACTGGAGGGAACCTTGAGAAAATACTTCCATAAAATACAACCTTAATTTTCTGAATTAGTGCTTGATGGGGGAGGGCCCAGCCCATTGTGGGTGGTGCAATCCCTTAGTTGGTGATCCTGAGTTCTGTAAGAAAGCAAGCTGAGCAAGTCGTGGGGAGCAAGGCAGTAACAACACTCCTCCATGACCTCTGCATCAGCTCCTGCCTCCTGGTTCCTTTCCTCTTTGAGTTCTTGTCCTGACTTCCTTCCATGATGAACAGCAATGCTGAAGTGTAAGCCAAAGAAAGCCTTTCCTCCCCAACTTGTTTTTTGGTCATGGTGTCTCATTTTAGCAATAGAAATCCTAAGACACTTGTGTTCCACACAGCTGCATGAATCAAACCTAGACTTTCTAGCCACTCATTGGAAATAGCAGGATGCTAAAGAAGGACAAAATGGCTAAACATAGTCTAATTTAGTTCTAAGTATTTGAAAATCAATTTGCTTTCACTTTAAGACCTATGGACTAAATATACTAACTGTAATAACCTTAACAGTTTAGAATTTGGAAGGCTTTTTGCTAAAATTTACTAAAACTAAATCTTATTTGCATCAAAAGTATGAGCTTAATATAATTATTATGTGCACGATGGCTCTTATTTGGGTTGAATGAAAAATGTTCTGGTACAAGTTCCCATGTAATCAGTCCATTGTCCCTGAGGCTTTTAGTCCAAGAGGAGTTCAGTTTTAAATTCCCAGATACACACTGTGCCCTAGAAAACAAGAATTTAAGAAAACCTGGAATCCTCAAATGCCAGGGTCTGTGAGACTCTGACTATATGTAAATATGCAAAGAGGAACATTTTCGGCATTTTCAGTAGCCCCTAGTCCAGCATATGGAAAAATGAAAAACAGCATAAAAGCTCAAATTTTTGTTATTAAATGCAATCATGCATAACATTCTTCAGCAAATGTTTATGGGTCACAGAGAGAAAGCTGATGTTCCTTCCATCTCCTCACAGAGCCTCTAAAGTCTATAGTACTGTTGACTGCCATGACTAAAATTCTAAGCCGATTCCACAGTAAATTCTAGAAAGCTTTATATAACTTGAAACATGTTTCAGAGGTGTCTTTCAATTCTAAGATAAACTAGTTATAACAGGAAATAAGTATTTCTTTGTATTCATAGTATTTTTCAGCTGAGGCCAAGTAAGATGGGCATTTTGCTTTATAACCTAAAATTCTTCTCTTTCATTTAATCCTTTTCAAAACTTACCTCCAGATATATTTTCAAAACATAGTTAGGTTATTCATCTCTCTATTTTTATATACACATAATAAATAGCACTATACATGGAATTTGTAGTCTTTTAAAAACTGTAACTCCTTTTTATTGCCTACATTTTTGTGTAATCTCCTCCTTAGTACACTGGATTGTACTGTGACTGCATGATCCTGTTCCCAGCTCCATCACAGTCTGTGATGGAGAAAAAAATAACAACTTTTTCATAATACATCTTAGTGACCTATGAAGGTGACCAGTTGATAGTAAAATAAACAACTGTGTTACAGAATATTGAAATGTTTAGAAAATGTTTTAGTAGACTTATTTTAAGATGGTAATCTATATTTTGCATAAGAAATTTACATGTCCTTCTGCTCTAGATGATCACATACATAGTCCACTTTCTTTTGCACAATTTACTGGAATTGACATGAACTGATGGATGTGGTTAAAGGCAGCCAATCAGAACAAAATGAGATAATCCATGAGTAATTTGTCACATAAACACACTCACATGAACACATATATATGACACACACACATATATATACACACATGCAAATAAAGAAATGAGTTTACAGGATCTGAAGAGATAACTCAGCTCTCTCTCTCTCTCCCCTCCC
>LOJH01048238.1:0-13064 GCA_001685095.1 Ellobius talpinus
GGAGATAGAGACAGAGACCCACATTGGAGCACTGGACTGAGCTCCCAAAGTCCACTTGAACAGTAGGAGGAATGAGAATATGAGCAAAGAGGTCAAGACTATGATGGGTCACCTACTGAAACAGTCTACCTGAGCTAATGGGAGCTCACCAACATAAACCAAACTGGGAAAGAACAATCTTAGGACCTAACTAGTCCTTGGGAATGTGGTTGACCATGGTATGGCTGGGGCAGACTGAGGGGCCATTGGCTGTGGCACCAGGATTTATCCCTACTGCTTGCACTGGCTTTTCTGGGAACCTATTCTCTGTAAATGGATACCTTGCTCAGCTTAGATATAGTAGGGAGGTCTTTGGTCCTTCCCCAAAGTAATGTGTCTTACCATCTCTGAGGAGTGTATGGGGGTGGGGCAGGGGTCTAAGTGGAAGGAATGGCTGGAGGGAGGGAGTGGGAACTTGGATTTGTATGTACAATTTAAAAAGATAGTTTGTTTTCATTTAAAAAATAACTTCTCATAACTCACACAGTGGCTAGCAGTGCTTAAATATGAACACTAAATTTTGAATTTTGGAGAGTTTGAAAGAAGAGATTAGCATACTTTTTTTTAGGGTGCCCAAATGCCTACACACCAACATAAAACACAATTAATACTATTAATCATGTATGTCTCCCCTAGATTCTATTGACAGCAGGTCCTGAGAAAGGCAATATAGCTGAAGCACAAGACAAGGACATCAAAATAGAAATTATGAATATAGTCAGGGACTTTAAAGAGGATCTAAATATATCTATTAAAAATCTGTGCAAACACAAACAATGGAAAACAATTTAAGACATAAAAATGAAAATGAAATTAATACGGAAAACACAAACTGAATGAAATCTGAAAATGAAAGCTTTAGGAACTTGAACAGATGTTTCAGAGGCAACAGAATTCTGTCTCATCAACAAAATACAAGAGATAGAGGAAAAATAGCTAAGGCATTGATAAGGTAGAAGTACTGGATACCCTGGTAAAAGAAAATGTTAAATTAAAAAAAAATAAAAAAACAATAATCCTGTAGCAAGACATCTAGGACAGGTAAGACACCATGAAAAGACCAAATCTATGAGTATTAACAGTACAGGAAGAAAAATAAAGTAACATAAATGTCACAGGAAATATTTTTAACAAAATCATTGAAGAAAACTTCTCTAACCTAACAAAAGAGTTGCCTTTTGACAAACAAGAAGCATACATAATGCAAAGTAAACCAGCATAGAAATTCTACACAAGTAATGATCAAAACTCAAAACACTAAATATACAGAACAAAGAAAGAATATTAAAAGCTGCTAAGAAAAAAACACAAATAACATGTAAAGACAAGCATTTTAGAATAACAACTGGCTTTACAAAGCAGATGATAAAAGCCAGAAACACGTGGGCAGATGTTTTATAAACACTAACAGACCACAGATGCCAGCATAGATGGATATAGTCAGAAAAACTTTCAATAACAATAGATGTAAAAAGAAAGAAATCCCATGATAAATCAAAGTTTAAGCAGTATCTGTCTACAAAGCCCATTCTACAGAAGGCAGTAGAAAGAAAATTTCAACATGAAGAAGTTAACCACATCCATGAAAACACATCCTTAGACAACCTTAGTTACTGACATCCAAGAAAACATAAGGAATAATTAATACTAGACCAGGAAATGAAAAGACTAGAGAAACACCACACACACACACATACAAAGAGGGGAGAGACCACAACAACAAAATAACAGGAATCAGAAAAGATTTCTCCTTGACAGCTTTCAGTATCAATGGCCTCAATTCCACCTGTTTCAGCTCTAGGAACCCATCTGGTGCAGACCCATGCAGACACTGTGAATACTGCCATAGTCTCTTTCTTTATATATATATATATGTGTGTGTGTGTATATATATGTATGTATATGTGTTTGTGTGTGATCCATGTTCTATTTAGAAGTTCTTGTTTCCCTTGACGTCTTCCGACCCCTTTGGCTCTTACAGCAGTTCTGCTTTCTTTTGGCGGAGTCCGTGAATCCTGCGGGAAGGGATTTGCTGAAGGAATCTCATGTAGGACTGAGTGTTCCAATGTCTCTCAATTTTTGCACATTATCTGGCTGTGAGTCTCTGCATTTGTTCCCGTCTATGGCTTGGAGAGGTTTCTCTGACAGTGTCTGATTAAATCGTTTATCTGTGAGTATAGCAGAGTATCATTATGCGTCAGTTTATTGCTGCGTTATTTTAGCAGCACAGTAGAAGTTTGTTTGTTTGTTTGTTTCCCCAAAGTATCTCGTTATCTAGCCTCAGGTTCTTGACCATCAGACCAAGGTCAAGAGGGAGTTCCAGATCACGGAGTGAATCTTAAATCCAATCAGATATTGGTTGGTTAGTCCTACAAACTGTGTGTCACTATTGTACCAGCCCATATGGAAGGGAGGGGTTATTGCAGACGGAGGGTTTGTAGCTGGGCTCGTGTATACCACTTTTGTTGATTAGAATGCAGATTACCTTCTAGTACCATGAACACTAGACAGAAGGACAGAAAGCTCTGTGTATGCACCAGTTTGCCTCTTCCATGTTCAATGAGTTGTGTACGTATTTTTCTTCAGCTACAGAAGTTCATCAACAGTTTCTGGTGAGCAACCAATAAATAGACTTCTCGTAGCCTGGGTTGTTTGGTGGTTTTCATGGGGCCCCTTTGGCCATCTACTCAAATAGTTCCAACCCTCTCCTGGAACTTATGTGTCACTTGGTGAGAAGAAATTATTTGTTGGGACCCTCTCTCTTCAGTTACTTTGTGATTACATTAAAATTGCCTCCATATGTGTGCATAGTTAAATAAGCTTCTACTGTGTTGTTTCCATACAACCTTAAAATGGCTCTTAGGTTTATCTGTCCCTTCTCATATTTCCTTCCTTAGTCCCTTCTTCTCTGCTTCATCCTGTTCAAGTCCCCTCCCCTTGTTCATTCATAGCTATTCTGTTTCTCCTTCTTAGGGAGATCCCTTTTTCTTTTGTTTCTTTATTTTGTCCTATTCTGCTTTGTTTGCTTTTATTTCCTTATTATTTTATTATCATTATCAGACTTATTTTCTAATTCTCTAGATTTTATGAAATCTAGAGAAAGACAGGCTGTGAATTTGAATGGGAGGGAAGGAAAAGACAATCTAGGAGGACCCGGAGGAGGAGAACCTGTAGTCAAAATATATTTTATGAAAACATCTCTTATATAAAAGAAAAATAAAAAATGAAAATGTACTTGCATTTCTAAAATAAATATAAATTAAACAAATTAAAATATGTTAATATATCCATCAGAACACCACTTGGATAATAACTTTTATGTAATAGCAGCTTGTAGATTATAGAATATATAATTTTGTCTTTTTGATATTATTGAGCAAATTTTAGAAAGAATCTAATTTCTATAATAAGCTAGACTTTAATCAACCTCCTTATTCTGTGATATATATTTTAACCTTATCACACTGCATGACAAACATGGGTGTGAATTAGGAAAAATGCTAATTGTGTTATAATCAGAAAGTTTTAATTTATAATCTAAGCAGCTTACTCGAATATATATCCTGTGGGTTTCAAATCATGAGGTATTTATAAAACTCTGGTATGAAAGGGTTCTGATTCTGACTGGGTTTGCTTTGCCCTCTGAAGGATTTTCAGATGAAGTCTTGAGCCTACTGGTATAGTACGAAGAAGGAATTAGACCTTACACAAGTGGGGACCTGTGGGAGGTGCTTAGGTCCTTTGCAGACTGCATTTAGAAGGGACTTATGCTCCTCTTGCTGGCTGGTAGCACTCTCAATGTTGTGTAAGTTTCTCAGAGTGTATGGTGATACATTGTGATGAACAGTACATGTGTGAGTNGTTTTTTTTTTTCTCAATGAGAGCCTCAGGGCTCACACATACATTCCCACCAGAGATGCCATCTGCCACATCATGACACAGTAAGAAGTTTATACCAGATATTGCTGCCTGATCCTCAACTTTCAGCTTCACAGACTGTGATACACTCAATCCTCTTTTTAAAGAAAAAATTATCAAACTTCAGGGAATATGTTATAACAACATACAAACAGATTAAGGCCCTCCTGACAATATCTTGTAGAAAATAAGATATTTTAAAGATAATTTTTGTTCTAACTAAGATTTTCATATTTAATTTAATGGTATTAAATGTCAGACTTTGGTAGCTTTACCTAAGCATCTCTTAAATTTAGTTATGTAAATAAGAAAGAACTTGTCGTATACTGTAATGGAATCTGAAACACACACATAATCTACCTAGAGATTTGGGGGTCTGACTAAAATGCTTTCCAATTTGTTGTTACATTTTTCACCCATAGAACTGAATACTATCCCATAATGGAAGATGAAAATGAAACAAAGATAACTAATGCATATCACAAGCAGTGCCAATATAACAAGACTGCTTCTGTAGAAGTGTTTGCCTGGAGCCAGCAACATAGTGGAAGGAGGTAACTGATTCAGGGAAGCTAATTACGGTAGTGCATGATTATGAATGTGTAACTCTGCATATCCCTGGTGCTTTGAATACTGTAATTGACAGGCAGGGCAAACATTCTAAAATCATAGAGGTTTAGAAGTAGCTTGCATACGTCACTTTTCAATGGATGAAGTAATGCCAAGGAAATAGGAGAAAATAGAGAGATAGAAAAAGGGACATGCTACTGTGATTTTTTTTTGCCATGACAAAATTTTCATCGAAATAATTTTAGGGATGTACTTAGAAAGGCCACCCACCAGCAGCCACTTTATTGAGGAGATACTTGACATACGTGCAAAATTACAATCAACTCTAACCCCCAAAATATTGGCTGACAGTATATATACTTAGTCATATTGAGTCAACACTGGCGGCTTCTAAGCACTTATTCAAAACAAGCTGTGATCACATTTATTCTACCGCTGAGGGAACTATAACAGAGGTTAAGCTATCTTCACACAAGGCAACACGGTTGCTATGAAGGGCTGATAAATAAATACACAATAGCTCACTGTATTTGTATAGGGATGATTGAGTAACAGAATGAAAATGTGTATGCACACATGAATGCAAGCAACGAAGATCACATTAAGAAATGGCAGCTGGATCTGGGGCCATGCTTCTGTGTTTACACCACTCGAAAGAGGTGGGAGAATAAGGGTGGGTACTTTAAGGTCAGCTGTGGATGGAAAGCACTATCCTATCTCAAAATGAACTAAGGGTTGACAGTGCTGCACAGTGACGAGAATGCATAAGACCTGAGTTTGATTTCTAACCGTGAAAAAAGAAAATTATTATGGTCTTCAGAACAAATGAAGATTTCCCATTTTTTCAATTGAGCAACTCAATTATTTGGTTTGGAATGGTGAAATCTAGGCATGGTTACAAATTTTAACCATTGCACATGGAAAATGGTGTGCATTTATTTCCATTTGAGTGAACGTAAGTACTTTTATTAATATGAACCCACTGCACATCAGTAGCTCAAACCATCCCATGTTATGTTTCACCATCTCTAAGCTGGAAACTTTTTTCTGATGTTCTTAAAAGGATGAATAAAATAAGGTACAAGCATGTAGAACAACTTGCCTCAGACTCCATGGCTAAATGAATATAGGTTTCAAATTCACTTTAATCAATTCTAGAAGGTTTCCACATTGCCTTCTAAAATGCATTGGATCCAATTTATCAGGAGTGTGATACCTGGACAGTCAAGGAGAAGCCAAGTCGAATCGATCCATGTGTTTTCTTGTGAAATGATCAAAGCACTCAGGGAGAGGCGAGGACTTGAACTTCTCAGGTGACCATCATGTAATAACTTGACTCTCCTAGTCTCCGCAGTACAGAGAGAGTGTCAAAAATAAGTCTCAAATTCATTTTTAAAGTTACCAAAGGCTTCTAAAGTTCAACACAAAACTTGTATACTTGTCTTTGGGGTCAGCAATTCACAGAGCAGACAAGTCTCTGTGGGTCCTTTTCACTATTTTTTTTGCCTCACTCTTCCTCAAGAAAAAAAATAAGGTGATGGTTTTGGAGAGATATAAACATTCTCCTTTAACACTTGTTATACTAAGTCTAAAAAGCTTACTGGTGTTTAGACAACTTTAATCTTGAGATATGAATGTAGCACCAAATTTCCTTTAACACTGGATAAAGAATAGCAATAAAAAGAAATTCGCAAGAAGTTGAAGAGAGTCATTTCACTTTACTATTAAAAGTAAGAACAATCAAAGCCAGACAGTTGGTACAATATCTAACTTACAGGAAAAATATCTTGTGAGATCCTGAGACCCCCTTCCAGTGTGTGGGTATTAGATAGCCATGTCCGGGATTGTGTATATCAACGGCAGGCTTGATCACAGGAGTTACTTTATAGGTAAGAAGATTTTTATCCCAATGGGTTATTTCTTCACTAATATATAAACAGTTTTCTTGCTTTTGTGTACAACAACTTGCAATGCACCAGAAGAAAGAAAATATCAAAATCTTATTGTAGGAACTCAAAATTTGATGGAAAATTAAACCCAGTCATTCACAAGACTACACAAGTTAGTTACAATTGGGAGTAGTTCAGTGTTTGTGATGAAGGCTGTAAAACATGAGATAGTAGTGAGAAGTTAGAAAATTAGCAACATTTGTGAGTGATAGTTAATAATAACAGCTAATGCTTAATTGTGATATTATGTTTTCCCCTTAAAGAGGAGTCTGTTTTGTTCTCTTGCTTTGCCCAGGAAAGTGCTTCAATTTCATCACTTTCTATGGTTTTTTACCAGCCAGAGACTGGGTATGTAAGAAAGACTTACATGGACTTAATACAGGCTGACCCCAGCACTCAAGTCTCACTAGCTTTGAATATTCTTTCTCAACTTGGCTTTAGCGTCATAGCCTGTATGACTCTCTATAACAGTAGGGCACAGTTTCATCTTGCTTTTTTCTTTTATGAAAAAAAATCTCTCATGATTTTTTTGCATTTTTCATCTTTCTTTGGGGAATGATCAGTAATGTACCCCTTTCTCATTTTATCCAGTCTGAGGTGTGTTCTCCGAAGGGTTAAACTAACACTTCCTTTTTAGCTCTTTGATTAGAATAGGAGAAAGTGTTTTGTTCAACAATGCTGCCAAGACAAATTCCATTAAGCTATGGGGATGTTTTCTCATTCTAGTTTCTGATTTCAGAATCTTTGCTAGTAAACATTGTGTAATCCGGGAACATGGTAGTAGGAAAAAATAATAAAAAAGTATTTGAATCCTCAATAATTATGTAAGGATGGTAGGAAACCTTATGTTTATGAAGGGTAAAATTAGCATGTGACACTCAATCTACGATGACTGTAACTAACGCAGAAGTGACTCCCATTGCTGTCCAAAAAGGGGACTTTATGCTACCTGTTTTGGCTATAAACTTGTCTTCTATGCTTCCCAGAATATGAAATCATATGTTGAAAATTATTAAAGCATAGATCCATTAGTATATTTTAAACCTAATAAACTAACTTTGCTTCAAGTTACCAAATGTTTAGATATAAAATATTACAATAGCCACCATAGCTCAATTGGTATAATAGTTCCCTGCCATCCATGAAGTTCTGGATTTGATCCACAACACTGCAAAAATTGTATGGCAGTGTGTGCCTGCAATTCTAACAATGTGGAAGTGGATTTGGGATGTTCAGAAGTTCAAGATCATCCTAATCTACGCAGTGTTTAAGCCAAGCCTAAAATAAATACTATTGAGTAAAAAATAATCCCAGAAAGTTGCCACAAGTCCTGTGTTATTAACTACCCTGAAAACTTGAAGTCTAGAGAGCCAAAGTATATGGTTCTTCTGAGGTGTGGAGGTTTGCACTTACAAGTGTTGCAGCTTAGATGCCAAATTGTTCCCCAAGGTCTATATGTTGAAAATGTGGTCTCTGAGCATTGCTTTGGAAGGTGGAAGAATATTTAGGAGGTGGAGGCCAGCAAGTCACTAGTTTATTAAATATTTGTCTTCAAGGTGAACTGGTGGGGCCTGGGACATTCTTTTTGCTGCCTGCTCATGGTTTCCACCTTTGCTTTTCCTGGACCTTGCCACCAGAGTCATCAATCAGATGAACAAAGGGAGGGAGCCATAGGACATAGGCAGGATAAAATTGAAAGCCAACACAAATAGTTTGCCATTTAAGTTAGTTATCAAAGACATTTTGCTAAAATGGTAGAAAGTTAATTCATCAAGTTGACCTCTACTTTTTAAAGGCTAAGAAGTCAGGTGATTTTGTCACTCTTCATTTCATTAATTAAGTCTGAATATCCCAAATATTTTCTACTATCATCTTCCTTTTGTCATCTCTCTTTGGAACTGAGACTGATATGTATCTTGATCTTTTTGTAAATTGGCTCCATCAAATTATGTTCAAATTACTGTTCATTGTACTCTGAGCATACAAGGGGTGTGGAGGCACTGTTCAAGCACAGCACATTTTTTTGATCTATTTGGAATCTTTTGTGCATTTCACCTTTCTGACGACCCTATCTCACCATCTCTTTTTTTCCTCTGACAAAAATCTTTACTACCATTTATTTGGGAAGAATAAATATGTTCTCTGACCTGTTTGAGATGTCAGATATTGCTTCTAAGATTTGTAAAGATATATGTTAGTATATTTATGGAAGAAAACAAACGATGTCACAGGAGCTCTCTGGGTATTTTCAAAAAGGATTAAAAGACTAATGTGGAAAGAACTACAGATTTGTTCTCATGGTTTTTTCTTTTACATTTTTGTAAGTTTTAATAAAAAGATGTGATATTTATCATTTATAATTTGTCATTAATAATATAATGTGATAATATTTGGCATTTATCAAAATAAATACATTTAGTCTGTGATTTATCTAATATCCATCACTAGGGCTGCAATTATATAGTAATATTTTCTATATAAATATAGTTTAATATAGGAGGCATTTGATGAATGCATTCAGGGAAGGTTTGCTAAATTATTTAGAGTTAAATATCTCTAAAAATAAAAGCTAAGAAATATTTTTAGTGGCTCATTTTAGGACAAAATAAGTAACTAGTATTGTTATTTTAAAACAATTTCTGTCTGTCTGAAGATAGCTTTCTTCTGAATTTGTGCTTTCAATTAGCACTCAAGTGTATTTTAGTAAATAGATCCACAATAGACTTACAGTTGTTAGATTATTAGTGTCAGGGAAAGTTTCAGGACAGAAACTTGCTCATCCAGGTTGTCTGCTTGGACTAGCCTGAATGGGTTTAACCTTTGAAAATGGACTGGCAGAAGTGGGGATTACCTTACTACAGATGTAGCTGCTTCCAGGTGGTTAGGAATCTAGAGGTTGAGGTTGAGATCTCATTGTTCTCCTCGTATCGAAAGCCTCACATGCTTCTCCTCTCCTACTAAAGTTTGCCTACATCTGTTTCTTTGTCTTGCTTTCATCCATACTCTTCTCCATCCATGATTTTTAAAGGGCAAAAGTGAACTCTGAGATTAAAAATATACACCAGAAGTAGATGGGCTAACCATTCCAAACTGTCACTAGCCAATTGCCTATATGGAGAGATAGAAATCAGGTGATTAATTCATTTCACCTGCATGTTTCCTTTAACATGGGCTGAGACTCAGTAGAATTCTACAAATGAGACTGAGAAAAATCAAGGTTAACTTCATGTGAGAACTTTTAGGATATTTTGTTTAACATTAAATATTTTGTGAATTATAGAGTATAATATGCAACCTATCCTGACTAGAACCATATTTTTACAAATAGACATCTCCTTTCTTATACATTTTCAGTCTTTTAAACCATTTTCTGATAGTTTTTCTTTCTATTTACTATTAATTCTCAATTCAGGTTTGTTTATCTGGCACTTTTTCCTAGATAGTATATGATATTACAATATGTAAGAATATAAAGTACTACATTACTGAGTTATTAAAGCTACTTAAAACTATGGAGTTTGAGTTTAATACTAATTCAATGAAGTAAAACATCTATTTTCATAGACACCTAGATATTTCAAAAATATGGTTTGATTGTTAAAACTTAAATTCATACTCTAAATTATTAATCAATAATGTTGGTAATATTGGAGTTCTATAAAATATAGTTATAGCCTGAATATAATACTAGTGACAATTCATCTATAATAAATTATTTGATAAAACAACTCTTGTAAAATTATTTCTCTGAGGAAATTAGATTCAATATTAACTCAAAGCCACAAGTGAACTGAAAACATAATTTTTCTTAATGCCATACATCTCCAGACTAGAAATATTGAGATGCCTATGAGATGACTATATATTTAATTGATTGTATAAACATCAGAATATCAATGAGTGAATAGATTCTTGTCATAACCAATGATATGCAAAGCAAAGTTGATGAGAGTTACAGAGAAAAACCAAAAGTATGTAGGGTAGCATTTCACTTTCAATTTTATTTTGTTTAGGGCATATTTATTAATTTATATGTATGAGTATGTGTATGTGAGACTGCATAAGTTTATGTATAGTAGAGGAAAAAGGGTCAGAAAAAGGTTCCAGACCCTTTAGAAGTGTATTTACGACTTTGTGAGCCCCTTGATGTAAGTGCTCATAACCATACCTGGGTCTTCTATAAACCCAGTATGTGCCTTGAAACACTGAGACTACTTTCCAGATTAACTGTGTGTGTGTGTGTGTAATGTGTGTTGTGTGTGTGTTTGTCCTTAACATAACTTTGTGAAATAATTGAAAAGTGAGGAACTCTGAGACCCAATACTGCAGATGCATTTTGTTCCTAAACAGTAGGTATGTGCAATATTCTTATATACACCCCAGCACTGAGAATGTGTTTAAGAAACACTTATCAGGTCCTAAGACTCACCTTAGCTATCTGACAAAAATGTACTCTGAGTCTTTCATGCTAGACTTTACATCTTAGACCTTTGGTGGATTTCATTATTGTTCCTTTTTTATAGAAATGCAAGCCCAGTTAAGAAAAAGTAAATGTATTCCCCAATCCTAAGATAGAGAACAAGTCTCCCAAAACTAAAAACAATTTCAGGCTAACAGAGAACTTCCTCAAAGATTCATTATCTATGTAGTTATAATTCTGATCCACTGAAGGCTTCTCTTGCACCAACATGACATGAGTGTTTGAGCAGACTTCCTATCATCAGCCTGAGATGAAGATATTGAGAGACACAGTGCAAAAGCTTCATAGGAGCAATGTACTAAGTCTGCAAGTTGACAACTTTTTCTAGAGAGATACTATGTCTATTCCAGAATGGAAGGTCATTGCTGTCATGACATCCATCAAACTGGGCTCAGCAGGCAAACAAATCAAAACTCTTAAATTTCTTTCTTTAAATTATTCATGATACATGATTTGCAAAATATATTGAACTTAAATTTTTATCTCAAATCTTTCTCAGGTAACTTATTAAATAATCAGAAACAGATTTCATTGCTATCAAATGTAAATAATTAATTTTATTAAGCACTGCTTACTAAAGTTCCTTCAAAAAGGAAATAATTGTTGAACACAGTTTTATAAATTCCATGACCTTCTTTGATTTCTCCATTTCTTGCCCAGATACAAGTATATTTTACCAATCATCATGTGCAATGGAGTTATAATAATCAAGCAAGATACACAAACTTTATTCACATATAATTTATAATCCAGATGGAAAAATACTGTGAAGTTGCTCTACAAGTTATTACATGAAAATGATTCAACAAGTAACTACAAACTGAGAAAAATGTTAGTTAGGGAACATTTATTGTAGAAAAGTTTATAAGAATGATTCTGGCTTGGTAAATACCTACAACATCTATAAGACCAGTATGTGGGAGGTGGAAACAAAAGGCTCTGGAGTTCAAAGTTAGCTTCTGCTACATAGAAATTTTGAATTTTAGGGTGGCCTAGGGTACATGAGGCATTTCCCAGAACACCAATACAAAATTAAGACAAGGAAGGAGGAAACTATTTTCATGTGATACTTAATAGTAATAGGAAACCTCCTTACATTAAATTATAGGTGTAAATGATGTAACAATATAAAACCTGATACATTTAGCTTAATATAAAAATTCCATCGAGGAAATGATTATAAAAGAAAAGATGATATGCTATCATTAGAAGATTTCTGATAATTACCTTTAAATTTTTCTTTTAGCTCTTTTATATATTATCAAGATTTTGATTTTAAAAGACTAGAGTGATCACTTAAAAACTAGGAAAATATGCTTCAAATGTGATTGCAGTTCTGAGTAAATAAATACATATTTATATTCAAATATGGAAAAGATTGTTGCTATCCTGTAACAAACCCTAGTGTTTTTATGTCCTCTATTCTTCTAGGAATTCTACTAGTTACATATATATTTGGTCATACAAGGAGATTGGTCAGGGAAGACAGACAAGCACTGGTATAAGACTGAAGACTGGCATAGGGATGTAGTTCAATGGTAGAAAACTCACCTAGACCTATATGGTTCTGAGTTTTATTCCCTTTGTGCAAAAAAGAATCAGACATATTTATGTCTCACTTGTAAGCAGAGATTGTGCTTTCATTTCCTGGCCACCCAGACTAGAATAATCACACAGAAACCATATAAATTTCAACACTGTTTGGCCAATGTCTTAGACGCATTCCTCAATAACTCTTACATTTTGAATTAATCCATTATTTTAGACTATGAATTTCCATGTGGCCATGGCATCACCTCATTATCTGCATGTCTTGTTAGCTAGGCAGCTGGTCGTGTCTCTTTGATTCTATTTTCTCTATATATCTCTGTTAGGACTTTCAAGTTGGCTTTACTCTGCTAAGCCATTGATCAAAACAGCTTTATTCATCAATAAATAAAAGCAACATATATACAGTAGGACATTTCACATCATCTCTTCTTTTCTGTCTATTTAAATTGGAAGACTTACAAAGTTATAAAATGTAAAAGTAATGGACTTGTTTTTTAGATAAATACCATTCACCAAAATTAAATCAAGACCAGGTGAACAATTTAAATAGACCTATA
>LOJH01048239.1:321-13064 GCA_001685095.1 Ellobius talpinus
AATTATTGAAACATTTATCACATGTTTCTTGCTTGATACTGTTTATGCTGGTTGAAATCCTAATTTTTATATGTGATATTTGTTCTTACTGTATAATTTTGTACTAGGCTTAGAACTCACTTATTTAAATGATTGTTTTTATTTTATCTTATTATATTTTATTTTGCTATATCTCTAAGAAGTGTATGAATGCATAAATGAATGTTCTGTAGGAATTCCTACAGCCAGTAGCCTTTAATTTACCTGCCTACTTGGGCATGGCCTCTTATACTATATATGGCAAAGTAAAGCACACAAGTGTTCTCTTTTACAGCCTTGTGAATAGTTTCCTATTCCTCATTTGTGCAGAGGATTTTGATCTGTGAGTCTACCCCTAAATAAATAACCCTTTATTATACTCAATTCTGACCTAGTGTGGGGTTTCTTTTTAGCATCAAGAGAGTTTATGGGAACTTTGGGCCAAAAACTAAAAAGATGTTTTCTAGTTTTCAGTCTAAGTTTTGAAATTATTCTGTCTAAATTATTTATAAAAACAAATTAGAACTGATTCAAATGTTTTTTCTCTTTCTTCTTTTTATTAAGAATTTTCTTTAGTACAATCTTTTCTGATTTTACATAGCTCTCTCCATTCCCACTCCCTCCCCTCCTCCTGCCCCATCCTTCCCATTAACTCCTCAGAAAGGATAAGGCTTCCAATGGGGAGTAAACAAAGTCTGACACTTCGCTTTCAAGCAAGACCAACACCCTATATCTAGGCTGAGCAAGGGGTCCCTCCAAAAAGAATGTGCTTCAAGATGCCACTGCCAGTGGCACCACAGACTGCGCAAGCCTTACAACTGACACCCACATTCAGTGGGCCTAGTTAGGTTCTATGCAGGTTCCCCAATATCAGCCCAGAGTCAGGGAGCACTCACTAGCTCAGGTCAGCTGTTTCTGTGAGTATCACCAACATGATCTTGACCCTTTTTCTCATATTATCACTCCTCTGTCTCTTGGAATGGTCTCTGGAAGCAAATATTGTTTTCATTGCTAAGTTATAGCAACAGATTTTTGTATTTATTTTATATACTTATTTATTAGTTATATATTTTTGCATAGATTTCCAAAGAATTTCAATATGCAAATAGTTGTGATTTACATGTAGAGATAATTTTACTTCTTTTAATTTATTTCTTGCTTTGATAACAATATTTTATTGTTGTTCACATAAAAATAAATATCAAATGACTAAAGGTTTTTGTTGTTAATGTTTAAGCATCAACTTAAGGCATTATATGATGATCAGAGAAATGTTGCTTGATATGTATGATAGTGTGATAGACAATATGTCACATGTTATTACTATACAATACACTATTGTGGAAATATTTATTGGATGCTTATGATGGAGAACGATCACATAGCACTCTGTCCTGGATCCAGCAGTGGTCAATGGTAATACTTCACTGTATTCATAGTGATCTTTACTTTGTTTAACAACATCTGTAACCTACCACATCATCCTCCAATAGCAGAATAATTTCATGGAGATGCCTTCTCAGACCATCCATATATATTCCATGTGTAAATTTCATTTCCTCTGTAGTCAATTTTAATTGTATAAAGATGGCTTAGTATGATTTGTTTAAAATAATATTTTTTTATTTGTGGGGGTCATACAGAAGCCAAGTCTTCCTTGACTGAAGATCAGAGAGTTTAAGCCTACTTTTGCTCTTTCAAGGTTATTGACTTAAGGTATGGCTACGGACAAGATATCATGACCTAGGGTATGGTTACTTGGTGTTTGGGGTATTGAGATGGTCCACAGTTGTGGATCCATTCTGTCCTAACCAAAAGTCAGAGAATTCAAACCTATTCTTGCTCCTTCAAAGATATGACAAGAGGTTTGATCCAGGGAGTGATTGTCTAGAGAATGCTTGGTCTAAGGTGTAGTCACTGTATGTCCTGTCTAAACAACAGAATGCTTAACCCAGGATATAGTTTCTTGATATTTCAGGTATTGAAACAGGTAATTGCTCTGTGTGTTCCTTATTCTGTGTTAAAGCAGTCTTTTGCCTTCTTCCTCATCCCCCCTTTTGAAATGGGGTATCTATGGAAAATAAACACAGGCCTACTCAGTATTCACTGGATTGTCCTCCTGATTTTGTCTTATGTCTCTGTATTTCTTTCGTAGTTCCTTCTACCTAATTTTTCTAAACCGTACACCGCTTCCCTTGAACATGTGAACTCCATCGAAGCTGGTCCCCAACATTTATTCTTTGGAAGATTAATACATTTATACAATATATATTTGTCACAATCATACAATATTACTTGCCTCTCTTTTCTAACTTTGTGTCATAAGGTCTTCTTTGCTATTAACATCTCTGAGTCCAGTTAATGCTACCCATGAGTGAATGACCATCTACAATGGCACGAGAACCTTTTCAGTAGACGTATCTCCAAAGGACAGTGATTTTTTTTTCTTCCTCAGAAGTCATGAATTATCAACAGTGTCTCTGATATGGTTGGTCTTGAGGGCTGTTCCTCTATCTATCTTGGAATTTGTCACTTTTGTCTTGATCTAATGCAAATTCTTTGTAGGTTTCTATGCGTTGTGATGTGCAACAGCTATATTGGATCTTGAAGTTAGCATTTTATAGCTTCCCTCTCCATCTAATAGAGATGTTTATGTTTTCTGAACTGTGTTCTGTGAAGTTCTCTGATCCTTGGATGATGGGAGATGGATATAGACAACACATATACAGTTGAGTCCTCAAGCTATTTATACCTGGCACTTTGACCAGTTATTAGTTTTTGCATTTACCTCTACCCACAGCCAAAAGCTTTTTTGACCAGAACTGAGAGCAGCAGAAATCTATGGATACAAAATCTAAATATAATTATTTAGAATGTATTTTGTCAACATGATCATTTAGCAAAACAGCAGAAGTTCCTGCTCAGGGCCTGCAGTTCCCCTTTATCATGTGCTTCAGATCAGGGTTACAATACTAGTTATGAAATTCCTTCTGTGAAGTAGGCTTCATATTCAAGCTTTTATTTCCCATAGGTGAATCCAAAATATGTATTCTAAATACTACTAACATTTTCTATGAATTTGTTAAGGTTCCTAAATGTGTTAAGATAATTTTTACTCTTAATTTATTAGTAGTTTTACAGTTGAAGTGGGTTTTTAAAGTAATAGTATACATTGTAGTTTGGGCTTGCTTTTATATTTCATCAGAAACACTATGCCTGCCAATTGGAATGTTCAGACAATTTATATTTCATATGATTGATGAGCTGAGCTACCAATTTGCTCTTGCCATTTGTTTCCTTTTGCCACAGGTATTATGATCCTTTTATTTTTGTCTTGTGTTTATTGCATATTTTCTATAATTCAATTGCATTTGTTCTTTTATTGGTTATAAGTTTTGGTGTTTTCTCTTGACAATTGTTTGTGATTCGTAGTATGCATATTTAGCTAGTAGTTGTTAAATAGTAAACTTTAGTGAGTAAGGTTTTGCTATCTCACATGAAGGTAAAAACCCAATAGCATTGGTTTTCAGCAGCTTAGCTGCTGCTGATTCTATCATCATACACATTACAATTGCTGGTATAAAGTTTAGTGCACCCTGATGTTCACTATGCTTTAAACAGACATTTCTTTTTAAAAGCTCCTTAATTATTAAAATATTTTTTTCCTGAGTGCAACCGTACTTGTTTATCTCTAGCTCTTAATGCAAACCTGTGTTTCTACCTGAAGAAGTGTCAGATTTAGCAAGGCGAGGTCTCCCAGCTGTGAGTGTATTCAGTTGTGTGTCTGAGAAAGTCTTTTTCCTTTTTCTTGACAGCTTCTCTCTAGATGTGACCTTCAGGCTGTATTATGTTTCATTGCTGTGTTTTAAGAGTTCTGTTTCTTGAGTTGGCTATTGTGCTTTCTAATGAGAAGACACTTGTCACTTGTGTCTTTGTTCTTCTGGAAGCAACATGCCTTTCTCCACAGGCTGCTGGTGAAGTTTTCGTTATCGTTGCTGCTCTGATATAACTTGTAGATTGCATCATATTTCTTATGCTCAAGTTTCTCGGAGTTTCACAAAACAAAAATGTTCATACTTTTCTTTAAATTTTGAGAATGAGAAATTGTTATTTTCTTTACTATATCCTTTTAATGTCTTTACTTAAATATGTAATAAGATACTTTAATTTGTAATGTATTTATTATTACTGATATTTTATTCATGCATTTTATTTTGGACTCTTTCCATCAGATTGGTCTTAAATTCAACTCTTTTCTTTAAAAGACTTACCTACAACATAATACCAATAGACATGTATAAATAAAATTTAAAACATCGTAGATTTCAATCTTTAGATCATTCATGTTTCCTCTTAATGTGACGATTGTCTTCTGGCTTTGTGAACTTGAAGAGCAAACTTATCATTTTTAATATCCCATTCACCTTTTTATTACCTCTACGATTTGTTAGTTGATGTTGAGCAATTAGTTGTTTTTCTAAATTATGGGTCACATTTTCCTGCTTTTTTAACACATTTATTGATACTTTAATTAGATTGCATTAACTTGATGATTTTTCTTTTGGGTTTCAACATTTTGTACTTCTGTAATATTCTTATTCAGTTTCCCTTTTGAAATTTATTTAAATTAGCCAGAAACATTCTAATCTTTCTATATTGTTGCTTTTAAGATCCAGTCCATAAACAGTATGTTGCTGTTCTCTGTATTCAATGTCTCAAGAATTGTGAAGTATTTTTTTATTATTTTATTATTTTTTTGCTTCCATCTTTGCCCTGTCTCAGTCTCTGGTACTATCATGACTGATTCTTTGGTATTCTTCATTCCCTGGTCTCAAAAGCATGTGGCAATCAACACTTATTGAAGACTGAAGGGTAGATCTGACATGCTCTCTGCATGCAGGTGGTTCCCCTTTATTCTGTGTTCTGAAGAATCAACCTCTCTCAGAACCCACATAACTTAGCATTGTCTCTTCAGGAAAGTCTCAAGATAGGCTAGGGGCAATGATAGTGTTGCCTTCATTTCCTGGCTTCTTTTAGGGATCATTGCTAGATGGCTCATGAGCATACACTGATGATAGATTTGATGGAACATAGCTGTTTTCATTGCTTAGGGTGGCAGTGTCAGTCTGGATTCTGTTACTGCATATTTGCTGAAAGCAGAACAGTGCTTCCTTGTTTTAGTTGAATTTGTCTTTTAACCAGTGACTTCTCTTTCAAGGAATTTAACACAATACGTGGAAAAAAGTCACTGTATTGTTTTTAGTTATTTTGAAAACCTTGCACAATCATGTGTCACAGTTATTTTTTGTCAACTGCATATAAACTTACATATACATCTGAGATGAAGAAACCTTAGTTGGGGAATTGCCTCCAAGAGTTTGACATCTGGGTGTGTCTGTGGGGCATTTTCCTGACTGCAAATCATTGAGGGAAGGCATAGCCATTTGTAGTTAGACTTTTTCCTGGACATGTGAAACTGGACTGTACAAGAAAGCAAAGTGAGCAAACTGGAAAAGCAAGCGAGAAGGCACAGTTCCTCCTTGGTCTCTGCTTCAGTCCCTGCCTTGAGGTCCCTGTCTTGACTTCTCTTTATGATAGATTACAAGCTGTAAGATGACTCCCCCCATTTGAAGTGAACCCTTCCAAGTTGCTTTTGGTTGTGGTGTTTATCACAGCAATAGAAAGCATACTAGGATACTGGTTCATTTACAGATGTTCTTTGAATTGGGATTCGTCTGATGTTATTATATTTTTTAGACATTTGAGGAGGAAAACATGAACAGGCACTACCATTTTCATCATCTCCTTTTGAGGGCACGTCTATTACAATGAGTGTTCAACTCAAATACCTAGCTGATGAAGTGATTTTGAGTTCCTTTACTATAAAGTTGTTCTTTATTCCTATTTAACTGGTTGTATTTATAAAGAAATCACTTTGTGCAGAGCACAGTTAAGGAAGGAGAAATTATTGTCTGCTTCCTTAATAATGCTACTTAAATTACTTGAAATTCTTCTACACATGATATTTGTTATCCCTCCCCTCATTTATTAATTTACTTACTGATATATTTCTCTCATTTTGTACTTATGGACTTTGATTTTATAATTTGATTAATACCTCAGTACTGTTTGATATGCTATCAAAATGTTCCCAATTTTGGCCACTGGTGGCTCTTTTGGTACACTCCTGAGTTCCTTTTCTAGATCCCTAATTTTTGATATTTTTGTATTTTATTTCTTTATGTTTGTTTTACATGGGGAAGGCAAGGACCCATTTTATACCATTACATTTTATAGCTCATGCTAGAGATTCTCTTATCTAGTATTAGAACCAACTATTTCACCAAGGGTCCTGGTTCTTGATTTATCGCTCATTGACAGAAAAACCACAATATAGTTGGTAGGTATTTCAATTATCTTGAAGTAGGATAGTTTTAGGCTTTCACAAGCAGGTATATGTAAGTTTATTAATAAGTACATATGCATATTCTTATGGAGGATGATTTACATGTATACTAAGTCAAATACAAGTTCCCCTGATTTCTCTGTGTCTTTAGTACAGTATTATATGGAATAGTCTAGTTTTCTCCTCTTCTATTAATATTTGCCCACTGTAATGTTTTATATCGATACTTAACTTGAAAAAAATCTGGAATCACCCAGCAGACAAGCTCACGATAATGACTGTGAGGGATTACAGATAAGAAGCTACTTGTGGTGAGAAAGCTTACCTTAACTGTGAATATCATAATTTCACAGGCTGGACTTAGCAGTTGAATAAAATGGAGAATCTGAGATGACCAGCATTCATTGCCTATTGCTTGGTCACTAAGCTGACAGTGTGACCAGATTCTTCAGATTCCCTGCCATTGTGGACTGCAGTCTCACGGTATGAACCAAAACACACCCTTCCTTACATTGCTTTTTCAGATACTTTTGTCTCAACAACTAGATCAGTAACTTAGACAAACAAAAAACATGGCTTCCATCACTTGTATCTTTTTCCTTGTGCAGTTCCAATGTAAACATGAAACAATATCAGAATTCATAATTTGCATACATATTTCACTGACAACTTTCTCCTCTGTAGTAAGATGGGTTTATTCATTTGCAATGCAGTCAGACCTTTTCTCTCTTATAGGTTATATCTTATCCTTGAGTCCATCAACTACCTAAGTGTGTTTTTCTTAAATTTAAATGTTATTGTGTTTCAATGTTTTCCAGAATTAAAAATACAAAGGTGTCCCATTATTCTATTTGGTTTTTTAAGTCTTCTGTTTTATTTCCTCTATTAGGCTTTTAATCATATTATCATAATGCAATTTTTCAAAGAAAATTTATATGTATGAAAAGCTTAAACATTTTGTACCTTATGTATCAAACATCCATGGCAATCATAATGTAAACCATTAGCATATCACAATGAAATTCACCTTAATATAATAAAAGATCACAAATAAGAGAATGATACATTATGATTTATTGTCCCATCATTCTTTGTCTTCTGTATTTTGTTTCTATGTCTAATAATTGACAAAACATACTACTTTATATTTAAATGTCAATTGTCTTTTTAGAACTTTGCTAAAAGGAAAATTAATATTTTCATTTTCCTATATATCAGCCATTACTCCCTGCTTTAGATCCTAAGTTATATTTGCTATCATTTATGTGAGCTAAAACAGTTTTTTTTTTCAAAAATTCATTCTATCATTAATTCTATGTATGTGTTTGTGTGTATGCATCCACTGAATCCAGAAATGAACAATAGATCCTCAGAAATTGGAATTATGCCTGTGATCCACCCAGTGTGGGTTCTAGGAATTGAACTCAGATCCTCTGAAAGAACAATAAATGCTCTTAATTCCTGAGCCATCTTTCCAGGCCCTTGAACCAAGTTTCTTTACTAGTCCTCTCTGTGCTGGTTTAATGGCTATTGTTTCTCTCAACTCGTCTTTAATTTTTTTTGTGTGTTTTCATTTTCTTCGCTGTGTTTGATTTCATTTAAATTCATTTCATGGTTATTGTTTTTCTCAACTAGTTTTAACCTATGTCTTTTTTGCGTTTGCTCTAGGAATATAATCCTAAGTTTCTATTTTTCTTTCTGTGCTTTAAAATATAATCATTATGACCTGACTCTATCACTTCCATCATCATTGTATTAGGGTACTTTAAAGAAACAGCGCTTATAGAATATGTATGGATGGTTTATATATACGTGTGACAGATTTATTAGAGTGAGCTAGTGACTTACAGGCTATGACCCAACATTAGGTGTCTCCTGACAGAAAGGTGAAGGATCCAGTAGTTCTTTAGACCAAAAGACTGGATGTCGCAACAGTACCACTATAGGGCTGGAGTCCTGTGGAAGTCCTGGAGAACTTCCAGTCTTCAGGCTAAGTAGGAATCCCAAAGAAGTGGGTTATAGAAGCAGAGAATGAATGCTTCAGGAACAGGATAGATGAACTTGTCAGCAAGAGTGGGGGCAGGAAGACAAAAAGTAAAACTTTCCATTTCCTTCTTTTTCTATGGAGGCTGCTACCATAAAGTGAGACCTAGATTTAGGGTGTGTTTTCTCAAATGAACTAATCAGGAAAATTCTTCAAAGGCTTGTCCAGGTGATTGGGTTTTAGGTGATTCCATTTATAGCAAGATGAGAACCAAGACTAGTTATCACAAGAACACCTCCTGTTACCTTGGCACACAATCTTATCTTCTTATGCTATGTTTAATTTCTAAATGAAATCAATAACCAGTTCATAATTCCACTTAACATTACTCTCTGGCATAAAACCACAAACACATTATGCACTTTAGAATAGGGAGAAATACCCCTTAATGGGCATTCCTTTAATGTTTTATAACTTAAATACGTGGCTACTGACATTCTGTCAATTGATGTTACATTAAATGACAGAGATAAGAAAACACAAACATTACTTGATATGTATGTATCTATGCAGAAAAGGTTAATAAAATAGAACAGAAACATTCAAGTTGGTTATAATCCATTCTTCTGCAATTAGTCACATGACTTCAGATAAATATAACTACCTTTCTTTGCTACGTCAGCTAGTCTTGGTTATTTTCCCAGAGGACTAACCCATACCTTCATTTCTGAAGGTTCTTGGGCCTTTGCATGTGCATTGATTGACTTGTAGTTTTTCATTGAATTTAATAATAGACACGGTCACACCAAAAGACGCCCTAAAAGATCGACTGTACTCAAGACATATTCTTCTATATAGCCACTGTAGACAAATAATCCAATTTTCCCCCTGGTAGTCTGGATCAGTAAGAAGCCTATTGGCTTAAGCACATCAGAACCCCAAAGTGGTAAAGGGGAAGCCCAAGCTGCCAGTACAATGTGTACTGTTTATTGTAGCTCCTGGAAGGAGTGTTCTATAAACGGAGACTCCTCTTTCATTTCCCAGCTGTCAAGACCCAAATAATCACACAGAAACTATATTAATTATAGCACTGTTTGACCAATAGCTTAGGTGCATTCATAGCTAGGTCTCACATCTTAAGCTAACCCATTTCTATTAATCTATGTATCACAAGGCTGTGGCCTACAGGTAAGATTCCAGTGTTTTTCTCCTATGGCAGCTACATTGCATCTCCCTGATTCAGCCTGCTTTCTCTCTATACCTCTGTTTGGAGTTCCTGCCTGGATTTACTCTGCTTGCCCACTGATCAAAACAGATTTATTCATTAACCAATAAAAGCAACACATATACAGAAGGACATCCCACATTAGTGTTCCCTTTCTGGAACCAAAACCTCTAGACCAGCAGAACTTAAGGTTTCTGGAACAGAAAGTAAAATTTTCTCTACTAGGTCATTAGGGGTGATGGTAAGTGGAACCATTCCCATTCCTTGCACTTGATTCCTAGATTAATGACTCCTGGCTTTTGGAGAAACCATACCATATATTGGATGCTGATACAAAGCATATACTCCTATCCAAAGAACTCTGGCTTATCCCTCCAGGCTTGTCACCAAATTGGTGCTGTAACTGTGTCTTTAAAAGGCCTTTCCATCTTTCTATCATACTACCTGGTTCAAGCAGTTGTTTCCATGGCAAAATCAGTGGATTTCCATGAGCATAGGTCCATTGTCCCACTTCTCTGGCTATGAAGTGAGTTCCTTGGACAGAAATAATCCTGTGGGGCATAGAGTCATGGTGAACAAGGCATTTTTAAGTTCAGAGATAGTAGTTTCATCTGAAGGAAAAGCAAAACTATAACCAGAATAAATATTTGTTCCCCTTAAGGACAAAGCATTGCCATTTCCAGGAAGGAAGTGGTTAAATGTAGTGAACATAACACCAAATTGCTGGCTAGTCACCATGACAAATGGTACCATATCTGGGGTTCAGTGTTAGTTTCTGCTATTGACAGATCTGGCACTCAGCAGCAGTGGTAGCCAGGTCAGCTTTGGTGAGTTTCAGAACTTTATATTGTCTAAGCCATCCATAACTTCCGTGTCTGCCACCATGGCCTCTATACTCATGAGCACATTGGACGTAGTGTGGGAGGCTGGGGAAAAAGGGTGACTGTCCACAGAATGAGTCCTACTATCTACTTGATTTTTGTATTCTTCCTTTGCTGAAGTCACCTTCAAGTGGAATGCAAGTATCTTAATTTCCTTTGTTCACTGTCTGAATTTCTCTAATACAATTCTAGCTTGGGTTTTATCTTATCTGTACTTTCCATTCCTTCCAGAGGACTCATTTCTGGCAACACAACTGAGGCCGTATTTAGAAAAGAACATAAAACACATTTCTGTTTCCCTTGTGAGTGATAGCTTTGTTTTCTTATAGGAACCATAAGACAATTCCTCTCTGGGATTGTTTTAGCAAATGACACTTTTTAATGAGATGTTCTTAAATCATCAGTTTATCTCTCAAAATAGCTGCATTGTATGACCATTGTATTTGGAGCTTGTGAAAGAATTTTCTCATTCTTCAATTGTTTGAAGGCTAGTACAGTTGGTACACTGGGACTTCCTTAACAAACCACCACACAGTGAAGCACATAAACAACAGAGATTTATTTATTTATTTGCAATTATAAAAATTGAAAATCCATGGGAAATATGCATGCTTGATTTTTGGAAAGGACTCTCTCATTCATTTATTTTGTATGGTCATATATTTTCTATGTCTTCACATGGAGTTTCATTCTCTTTCGCATGGCCAGAAGTGGAGAAGACAGTGGAATGAAGGAAAGGCTAGAAAGAACCAGGGTCTATTCTTCTAATAAGGGCTCTACATATAGGTGACTCAAGTCCTAACCCAAGATTTCATTTAACTTTAATTACTTCTATAAACTCCTTTTCTATACATATTGTCAGTCATACTGGAGCCTAGAATGTCAGCATAAAGATTCTGGGAAGAAAAAAAAATCAGTTCATATCTTGTATTCATGTTATGTCTGAAATACAGCTATACATTTCATAGGTATCCACGCATTTCAGAAGGAAATCCAGCATCACTTGTGTTTGATCAGCTGGGTACCTAAAGACTTGGGCATGGTTACTCTGCTGACCTAGTCAATGTTCTAAAATGTCACAAGAAGAAAAGCTTTTGCCCAAAGTTTTAGCACTCTTCATGCTCAGCTCAGATTCATTGTGATTCACCTGCAATGAAATGAGGCAAGGCAGATCTCTGTGTGACTTCTGTGTACTGTGGTGGGGAAAATATCTCAGCATCATCTGTAATTTGGCATATCTAGAAGCCTGCCTAGGAAGAGGATACATGAACCCTTTTTATGTCTGACTGTGCCTCTCCATTTGCATCCCACTGAATCTTCAGTTGATGGAAATTTGTCAGTAAACTTATGTGTTCCTTACCTATACCATAAACATTAGGATGAACTTCCAACATCTACTCTAGAAATCATATGCCATCTTCTGCTCTCCTTAGGCATGAGGCACATAGGTAGCACACACACACATGCTCACTCACAGAGAGAAACAGAGAGAGATATTCAGACAAAGCACTAACAAGAAGTTTGACATATTAGTCTTTAATCAAAATCTCTCTTTTAAGGGTTTCTTGTCCCCTTGAGATGCACTTTATATGCCTAAAAATTGGGTAAGAGGTCATACACTGTAATCCCAGCACTTTCAAGGAGGAGGCAGACTGATCATGAGTTCCCATTTCAAAACCAAACAAAACACCCACCAAAAACACCACAACAAAAACAAGAAAAGGCAAGATGTTTACATAATCTAGTGTAGTTCTTACTGAGAAAACCTACTTTTTATACTCTCCTAAGGCAGGTAAACACTCTAGTTACCTTTGCACAAGTTCTTCTTTTCCTCCCATGGGCCCAAGTCACCTTGTCTGGCACTTGCAGCCTCTCTTCAATTTTCATGCACCATACTGTTTTCTCAATGAAAATTCATGTAACTCCTCAAATGAGATCAAATTCTTTTACTGTGTACCTTCAGAGATTGCCAGGGGTGGAGGTGGCTGCAGTTAATTTGTTTCTCATTATTTGTATATTACATTTCTTGAAGGGGCTATTTAATAGTTGAAGTTCCTGTACTGTTGTTGAGTAATATATTCTCAGTAACTAATATTATTGATTATGGAAGTTAAAATGGCTACTTATAAGTGAATAAATATATTGTTGGACTTCCACTGATTCAATTTATTTTTTTATTTTTTTATTAAAAATTTCCACCTCCTCCCCTCCCCTCCCCCTCCCCCTCCC
>LOJH01048240.1:0-13063 GCA_001685095.1 Ellobius talpinus
ACTCACAGAGATCCACCTGCCTCTGCCTCCAGAGTGCTGGGATTAAAGGCATGAACTACCATTGCCCAGCAATAATTAAATCTTTTTTAAAAATTGGAAACAAAATGAGCTAACGGCCAAGTACACATCTGTAAAATCTTGCTTGCTCATCCTCCTAGTGGTTTTAGAATAGAAAATGAGAAGACAAACTGGACCTGGGATGGAGGCCTTTTAGGAGTTATCCTGGCTTTGGTCCACTGGTGAATACATATCCTCTCTTTCTCTCTTATTGGTATTGGAGTGCTTATTCCCAAAAGAGTCTCACAACATACATAGAGACACACACATGCACATAAAATTTTAAACTCTTATTTAAAAAAAATTTCCTAAGCCTCAAAAAGCCCAAAAGAATTCAAACAAAAAGGAAGAGATGAGCTGGCTATATAACATTTGCCTGGGATATAAGGGATCCTGGTTCAGTTCCCAGGACAACAAAGAAAAAAAAATGAAAAGACAGGCAGGGTTCCCTAGCAACCTTGGGGAGGATGTGCCAGTGGCTTCAATCTAAAGGGCTGAGAACTCATAAGAAAAGTCGTTTCTGTGCTTCTCCAGACGGTGGCCAAAAAGCTGTCAGGGCTGGCCCCAGCACAAGGATCCAAAAGAACACCCCCCAAACATGTTAGTTTAACAGCTCTGTGGGAAGTGCTTCCCTTCTGTCACTAGTATGGGACACCCTACTTGGCTGCTGTAGCATTGTGGGCGTGGCACTCACTTCAGGGCTGGCTCTCCCAGTTTTAACTCTGGGGTTCTAGAGAAAAGACCTTTTCAGAAATCCCAGGGCACTATCTACATTCAGCAGCCCAAACCAGAGGGGAAAATGGGCAGAAGAATTGGTGAGAAACAGGAAAGGAAATTTCCTTCCGGTAAGGAGAGGCTGTAGGGTAATATTTGTCTTACGGTTAAATAAAGGGGGAAGAACAGAATAGAACAGAACGGAAGAAGTCTGCATGCCAAGGACTTGCAGTGCCATGGAAGATGCTTCTGCAAGGGTGGGCTGTTGGGCTGGGGAGTCTCCATTTGGTGCCAAGGAAGCCCACTGGGGACTGAGGGGGTTGCTGGTGCTCAGGCTCCGGCTCCATGTGCTTGGCAAAGTACTTTCCAATCAGGCCTGATTCTGTGGGAGGAACTGCTGGGGTTTTCCAGCAGATCAGTGACCACGGAGTTTAAAATAAAGTATGGTTGCCAGATGTGATCTCACACATACCTTTAATCCCAGCACTCCAGAGTCAGAAGCAAGTATATTTCTGTGAATTAAAGCCCAGCCTGGTCTACAAAGCAAGTACTAGCCTAGTTAAGGCTACATAGTAAGACCCTGTTTAAATAATGACAACAGCAACAACAACAAAACAAACCTGAGAGAACCAGTATCAGGGATGCCAACAGTCACTAACAGCATCCAGCCTGCTTCCTACCACCAAGGACCTCTCAGCCTTCATCATATTCCAGCCTTAAACCTCTTGTGACAACAGCTCTCCCTATGACAAAATGCCTGTGGAGCATTTGTTAACACCTAGCCCGTCATGTGCCACAAGGAAGGAGAGAGACAACACTTATGGGTACCACTACTTCACCGGGTAAAATGGAGTATGAAGTCAAAATGGCAGTACTCAGGCCAAGGTGCTTTAGCCTGCTCCCTTCACTTTCAATGCCTTGGATTCCCACAACCCTGACAGATCACTAAGCCTCACTAGGTCTCTGTTCAGAAGCTCCAGATTATCTTCACCCCTTGGCAATGACTTGATTTTACTGCTCTGTCAGGGACTAGCATGGGAAGGAGCCAGATGATAGGAGAGCAAAAATTTCCACACTATAGCAATCAGAACCACTGCTTGGAGCCTGACCCAAATGACTTATGTCTTAAACATTCAGACCTTAATTCCTAATTCCCTACATGGGCAATCTCAAAACAGACCTGATACTGTAAGGTGTACTACTGAAGAAGATAACGAGGGGCTGGAGAGATGGCTCAGAGGTAAGGAGCATTGCTGCTCTTCCAGGGAACTCAGGTTTGATTCCCAGCATCTACATTATAGCTCACAACCATCTGTACCTCCAGTTCAAGGGGTATCTGATACCTTTTTCTGGTCTCTGCAGGCACTAGGCACACATGTGGTGCACAGACATACACGCAGACAAACACATAAACACATCAAATAATGAAATAAATTTCTATCTTTTTTTTGGTTTATCAAGACAGGGTTTCTCTGTAGCTTTGAAGCCTGTCCTGGAACTAGCTCTTGTAGACCAGGCTGGCCTCCACAGCCCAACTACAGACTTATTTACTTATTTATTATATAGGTTACATCTTAAATTGAACATGCTCAGAAATGCAAACCCCCTTCCTGCAAAGAATTACCTGTGTGAAAATGTAGTTCTGGAACATTCTTACTGACTATAGGGGGAGAGCATGAAGTTTTGGCAGGTACCATGAGCTGCTGGCTGTATCTTGGCTTTGAACTCCCTTGGGGCACTGTATAATCACCTCGGAAGCCTTAAGATATGTTTCTATAAGGGCTGCTCTGCAGAGAAATGCATGGCCTGTCTCCAAATGGTCTGTCTTCCTAGGACCTGTAGGTGGAGCTATATACGTTTTCACGTTAAACTTTTGATAACTTTTTCTGAAACAGGGACTCACTTAAGCAGCTTTTTAACTTATTATTATTACTACTACTATTATTATTTTAGACAAGGTCTGAGTGCATTGTCCTGGCTGTACTGGAACTCACTACATAGACCAGGCTAGCATCAAACTCACAGATCTGTCTGCTTCTGCCTCCCAAGTACAGGGATTAAAGGCATGTGCCACCACACCTAGCTAAAGATTTTTAAAATTTTCTTATATGTGTATTTAGTCTGCATGTATGTCTGTGCACCAACAATGTGCCTAGACCCCTGAAAGCGGGTTTACAAACAGTTGTAAGCTGCCATGTGGTTGCTGGGAAATGAACTCAGGTCCTCTGGAAGAGCAGCCAGTGCTCTAAATCACTGAGCCAACTCTCCCACCCACTAGCAAAATTTTAAATTATAAACCCAAATACATCCCATTACAAGTCAAAGTCCACAAATTATAGAAATTTAATTATCTTTTATTTCCCTGCATCTGCAGCCATCCTGCCATAGGTGGTGCTGATCTGCCTGCAGTTACAGTCAATGGAAAGAGAAATAGCGCTGCGTGCACATACCTTTAAACCCAGCACATGGGGAGTGGGGCGGGGGGAGGGGGCAGGCTGGCTCTATGAGGCCAGCCAAGGCTACATAGTAAGACCCTATCTAGAAAAAAAAAGAAAATGCCAGAAATAAGTTGTAAATTTTAATTGACTTCCATTATGGTAAATTGTTACAATTTTTCTACTTTATAATTAATGTTAATCTCTTACTGTGTCAAATTTATAAATTAAAAGTCCATCGCAGGTATATTGTACATGTGGAAAATAGAATAGTTCATTGCTTCCCAGCTTCGGTTTGCCCACTGAGGGTCACGAAACACATCCATCCCTCAGATGAGGAGATGTTGTATCAAATCCACAACAGTGTTCTTGACAAACCATGTTCATTAAAACCACATCAGAAAGAATGCCAACCTCTTGCTAGACAATGAGTTTAATTATTCCTGTCATGATACCAACTACATCATGGCTGCTTTCTCCACACATTATTAATACCCACAGCTGTACCAGGGAGAATAATTTTTAAGAATCAGGGTTTTCTTAGACCACTTTGCTGATGCAATGCTATAATACGGCGAAGAGACCTGGTTTTTATTCCTTGAGACAGGGTGTTGCTACAGCCCAGGCTGGCCTTGAACTCTTGGTCCTTTTGCTTCTGCCGTGAAAGTACTAAGTTTACACACATGCACCACAAAGGCAGGCAAAATTGCTTTTTTTCTCTTAATACTAGTGACTATGACAGTCACTAGTGACCTAGCGGTAGACAAAAAGCTAGATTTCTTGAGTGTGACTACATATGAGAACCCTGAGCGTCCACAGACAACCACAGCTGAGAGCCACTTGCTGTCTTAATTAAGATTTCAGCGAAAGCCTCTCAACCTGAATGCTCAGCATCTGAAGTGATTTCCTCTGAACTAAGTTGCCATGAAGACCTGGCTCAACGGTCAACTGCTCTGGGCTCCCCCACGTTGCCTCTGCTGCAGAGCTAGTCCCCATGACAACCAGTGCTGAGGGTGGACCAAGCAGTCACCTCTGACACGGGTCTGCTGCGGTCATGGTTTGTGTTCCTTAGCACTTTTAAGGCACTCAAAGCTCTCTATAGAAGGTTTAATCCCACATCCAGTATTTGCTCACCTTTGGCTGCAGGCTAGGAACTTGAACTTGACAAAGCTACAGGGCGAAGATCCCATTCTCAACCCAGGAAATCCCATTCTCTGGATGTGGGGCCCAGGAGCTCTTGGGGCTGGGATTGTAGCTCAGTGGAAGAGCACTTGTCCTCATCTGGGATACTCAGGGTCTTAGGTTCAATCCCTAGCATAGCGTAGAAACGCACAGGGCTCCTCACAGGAGGGCCTGGTACCACAGTGTCAATATCCTGATTTAATAGCCAATATCCAGTTCCCACTTCACGGGAGATCTGTTTCTAGCTCTGTGCCTATCCATGATAAAACCAAGATGGAAGCAATAAAAGAATCACATTCTTAAAGTCATGACTTCAGGCTTGCACACATTTACATTAGAAAGTGTAAACTGCCAGGAACTGGAACCTCATGCCTGTATCCCAGTACATGGGAGGCTGAGACAGGAGGATTGCTGTGACTTAAAGACCAGCCTGAACTACATAATGAGTTCCAGTCTGGGGTACAAAATAAGACATAGCTTCAACACCTCCCAAAGGTGGGGGGGAGCAGAGGGAGAGAGAGAAAAAAAATATTGCTCTATAATTTGAAGCAAATGCAGGCCCACATCCAGCTCACTGAGTCCAAATACAGGTGTTTATCAAGTTCCAGGTGATTCTTAAAACACTGGGTGGTGGTGGCACACACCTTTAATCCCAACACTTGGGAGGCAGAGGCAGGTGGATCTGTGAGTTCAAAGCCAGCCTGGTCTACAGAGTGAGTTCCAGTAGCCAGGACTATTATATAGAGAAACCCTGTCTCGAAAAAACAACACCTCCCCGAAAAGTCTGGGGAACTCTGCCAGTGTCTCCCCTTAGTTAAAAGCCAGGCCTAATGGCGAGAGCCGTAAACCCAGGCACTCCGGAGGCTGAGGCAGGAGGACTCCTCCTGAACAACTTAGTGAAACCCAGTCTCAAAAGAAAAACCACAAAGAGGGCTGGGTGTAGCTCAGCTCAGTAGCAGAGTGTTTGCCTAGCATGCACAGGGCCTTAGGTTCAGTCCTCCTGTACCTCCCCCCAAACCAAAGAGGAGGACATGCTGGCTGAAGATCAAGCTCTCCTATGCACAGGAACATTGTGTTTGCCCATGACCCACATGAAGAGTGCTGGTAAAGAGTCAAAATCGTCTCTGCTGATTCAGGCCTTCAGGAGCAGGATGCTCTGGGAAAGGCAGTGCTCAGTTACAGCTCCGTTTTAAGTTTCTCATACAGGTCATCCTGGTCAATCATGTCCTCGTTGCCGTTCCAGCGATGGTAGGCAAGGAGAGCTGCATTGTAGCCGGCAATGGCGCTCATCTCCATGCAGCTCGCAGCAAACTCAATGCCGTTGAGGTAATAGAGCCGGTCATGGAGGATGATGGAGGGACACTTCTGAGGAGGCGCATAGTGAGGATAGGACAGCCATTGCTTCCGCGCCGCATAATCATAGGACAGGAAGAGCTTTGAAATCTGCTCTTTGGTGAGAACGTCCCTAGAGAAGGTCTTCCACACGTGCATGCCATCCACCGCCGGGACAGGACCCTCCTTATCTCTTACAGAGGCCACAATGGACAGGCTGTTAATAAACATATCCGAGTCGTCAGTGACAAGAACCGTGGAAAGGCCGAACTGATCCTTGGGTCTGGAGCTGAAGAGAGTGGAATTGAGTTCTCCTTTAATGAAAGTTGTCACCAGGTGTTGATACGGGTCATTGAATTCCTCGATGGGTGGATCAAAATTGCGGAAAGTTATGTCAGACATCTTCCGGTTCAATGGAGTAGCCACAAGGACAATGTCATAGAAGCCAGAATGAGTCTCAGATCCTGTTTTATATACCACTTCATACATCTTCGTGGGACTTCCTTGAGAATGGAGAAGCATACAGTTCTTAGTGCTTCTAACATACTCAATTTCAGGCCTTCTAAAAATAATCCTGCAACATTTCTTGTCTTGGTTTGTATACATGTGCTTTTGTGTGTGGAGGCCAGAGGTTAACCTCAAGGGTTACCCCCAGGAGCTGTCCATCTTTAATTTATTTTAAGATGTATTTATTTATTATGTATACAGTGTTCTATCTCCATGTTTGCCTGAAGACCAGAAGACACCAGATCTCATTACAGATGGTTGTGAGCCACCATGTGGTGGCTGGGAATTGAACTCAGAACCTCTGGAAGAGCAGCCAGTGCTCTTAACTCTCCGACCCCCTTGTCTTTATTTTAAGATTTATTTTTTATTATTATTTTATGTATTAAAATGTTTGCCCACATGTATGTCTGGAAACTAAGTGCATGTCTGGTGCCTGTGGAGGCCAGAAGAGGGTGTCAGATCCTCTGGAACTGGAGTTACGACAACTGTGAACTGCTATGTGGGTGCAGGGAACTGAACTTAGGTTCTTTGCAAGAGCAGCAAGTGCCCTTAACCACTGAGTCATCTCTCTAGCCTCCCACCTTCCTTTTCTCTCACTGTAGCGCATCATAGGCTATGCTGGCACCAGCGAGCCCCAAGGATGTTCTTCTCAACTCTCTCCAGCACCACAACTACAAGCACTTGCCAGCATGCCTGGCTCTCTGTGTGGGTCCTGGATTAAACTCAAGCTCCCATGCTTGTGTGGCAAGCACTTCACTGAAAAGGCTCGTATCTTCCCAGCCCTGCTTTTATTTTGAGACAGTGTCTCATGTAGCTTAAACTTACTACATTGCCAAAGAAAGCCTTGAGCCTCTGATCCTCCTGCTTCCACTGCTGGAGTATCAGAACTATATGGTAAGTGCCATCACCTAGTTTCTGTGGTGCTGGAGATCAATCCCATGACTTCATGCATGCTAGGCAAGTACTCTACCAACCAAGATGCACACCCAGCCCATGACTCTAGTGTGTGTGTGGTATGTGCACAGATACATATACACACCTGTGTAAGTATGTGTCTGCATCTGGACATGCACACAAAGGCTAGAAGAGGACACGGGGTGTCATGTTCTATCCCTCTTTGTCTTGTTCCCTTAAAGCAGGGTCTCTTATTGAACCTAGGGCTAGCAGTAAACTAGTAGTATTATTTCTATCTATAGTATCCACAGTACGGAGGGGGGCAGTTTGCAAGCATATCTGAGAGACATCTAGCTCTTGTTTTTAAACATGGGTGCTGGGGATTTGAACTCAGGTCCTCATGCTTATGCAGCAAGTGCTCCTACCCACTGGGCCATTTTCCCAGGCCAGAAAAAATCTTTTCTTCTGGTATCTCTTATAAAGTTATAGAACTTTACACAGCTCAAGCAGATATGTTCCCAACTGTGCTAAAGGGCATGACCCTGGCTCATTGGATATAGGAAAAAAACCTCATTCTCAAAGGGAATGTTCCACATTTTGTTCTTAACAGAGTAGAAAACTGTCCTCAAAGTAATACAATTGGATATATATCCTTTAATTTTTTTATAAGCATAAAGAAGCTATTAGAAGTATAGAAGTATGGGACCTGAGTTCAAATCCACAGCACCCATGTAAAAAGCTAGGCTTGGGGGCATACAGCTTTAATCCCAGAATTTAGGAGGCAGAGGCAAGTGAATATCTGTGAGTCTGAGGCCAACACAGTCTACATAGTGAGTTCCAGAACAATCAGAGCTACTTTAGATAGAAAAACAAAAAAGTGTATGTGTGTGTGTGTGTGTGTGCACGCACATGCATGAGCGATAGTTTCTCCCTGAGCTATCATTTTTGCAAGAATAACCAGGAACATCAAAGTTTAGCCTCACCTGTCTGCTTGGTCCTTGTCTTCTCCTCTATGGACACTACAGAGCCACTTATGAGGCTGCTGCTGGAGGCTTGAAGGAGCCCTGAGCAAACAACCTTATTACCACCTTCCACTGCCCAAAGGTTGGAATCAGCTGCTGTCATGGATACTGCCCCTGTCAGGAAGGGGCAAAAACACGTTTTAAATCTGTCTCAGTCAGGTAAACGGCCCTCTCTCGTCCACTTAGACGTTCTGCTCCAAATGCCTCCAGACACTGCCAGATAACTCTCAGGGCAAAGGTCTCGCTCAGGTGAGAGCCACTGGAGCTAACAGAAGCACAGGATCCTGAAAACTCACAGATAGAAATACACTATGTTGGTAACAATGCTTGAGACCCTAAGAAAGGCAGCCCCCCCCACATCCCAAGTCTGATGCCAGAGCTACCACCCCAGTGAATAAGTTCCTTAGCTATGGCCATCCCTAATTTCCTCCAATAATATCTTACCCACAAAGGCATTGAGGTCAGTGCTTTGACCAAAATTGACTCGCATGATAGGAGCGATCATCTCGTTGAGGAATGTCTCAGAGAAGCCTGCTTTCTGCAGATTTTCACGGAGAGTTTGGTTAAGCAGTCGGACGTAGTCATCCCCTCCAATGGCAAACATTAACCTTTCTACACTGCTGAAGGCATAGTCATGGGACTGATAACGATAGATCCTTGAAAAAAAGAGAAATGGTCATTAAACCCCACACAGGATAGGGGCTACAAATAGCCTCAGAAGAATGGAACTGATGCCAGGCTTGAGAGGCTGAGGCAGAAGGACTGCAAACTGCAGACCAGCCCTGGATACAGTGAAGTTAAATTATATATATTTATATATATAGTTGTTTGTTTTGTTTTTCAAGACAGGGTTTCTCTGTGTAGCCTTGGCTGTCGTGGAACTCACTCTGTAAACCATGCTTACTCACAGAGATCCGTCTATTTCTGCCTCCCGAGTGGCAAGATTAAAGGTATGTGCCACCACCACTCAGTTTGTGAAATTCTATTTAAAAAAAAAAAATCACTGGGTCCTGGTGGTACGCACCTTTAATCCCAACACTAAGGAGGCAGAAGCAGGCAAATCTCAGTGAATTCAAAGCCAGCCTGGTCTACAAAGTGAGTTCCAAGACAGCCGGAGCTGTTATACAGAGAAACTCTGTCTTGAAAAAACAAATCAACCCAAACCAAACTGAAACCAAACAGGATGCTGCTACTCTTGCAGAGGACCTGGGTTCTGTTCCTAGCACCCAAGTGGCAGCTCTTGAATCACCTGAAACTCTTTTCCCAAGAGATCTTATGCTCTCTTTTGACCTCTTCGGACACCAGGCATGCACAGGATCAGACACATATGCAGACTAAACAGACATAAAATTGTTTTTGTTTTTATCATGAATTGACTTCCATATTTCCGAGTAATGGGTTCCTACCAGTCAGGTGAGGCACAGCTCAATCTCATCTTTCACAGACTTTGTTCCTCCCCTTTCCCTTTCACCCCAAAACATGGGTGCTCTTAATATTTCTCACTTAAAGTCTAGAATACATAATCTGACAGTAAAAGAAAAACAAAAAACAGGGATGGCAAGATGTCTCAGCAGATAAAAAGCATTTTGCCTCACAAGCCAGATGACCTGAGTTTAATGCCCAAAATCCACAGTGGAATGAAAACTGACTCACAAAAGCTGTCCTCCATGTATCCACAGTCCCATCACACACAACACACAATGATAATAAAATTAAATTAAAAAAACACAAAAACTAAGCCTCACTTCAGTTTTATATTTACTGTAAATGCTTATGCTCAGTATCTCTTCATCTATACACCAGCACAATGCAGCAATGCAGGCACTAAGAGGGAGACTCCAGATTGAGTCAGCCAGGGTAGGAGCTCCAGCTTTGCCAGTTCCTAGGTGGGTGGGTGGCCTTCCACACTCGAACCTGGACATCCTCCACCTTCCACATCTGCAAAAGGCAGCCAGCGGCAGTGGCTCTGGAGCCAGCTGCCATGAGAACTGATGCCTTTTTTATTTCTCAAACCCAGCTTCTAAACTATGCTTTGCAAGTGTTTCTTCAGTGCTGCCAGACGCTCTTAGATGCTGTACAAAAGTCAACTCCTTAAATGGACAGAGTCAGGCATTCCAGGCAAGTGCTTAACCGCTGAGCCACATCTCAGCCTTTGCAAAGCACAATTTAGAAGCAAAAGCAACCGGCATGTTCAACTCCCAAATGGAGTGATGATCTTCACATTTTCTGTGAAACATTTGGCCTCACAAAGTGGTGACTAAGGCAGAGAACTAGTCCAGGGAACTAACATTCTAGTGCCGTCAGGTCGGGAGGTCTTAAGTTCAACAGAAGCAGCATAGTTACCTCATGAACTTGTCCAGCAAGTCTTCTACCCACATGTGCATTCTCAGGGACTGAAATCCATAGCGCCACACAAGCTTAATCATGTTGATTATGAACCAGCTGCTCTCCTCAAACACCAGAGACTTTCCATTGTACACCCCCATCAGGCCACCCGACACCGGAACACTGGAGAGACCTGGCAAAACAGAGGGAGATGGCTCAGCAGTTAAGAGCCCTTGCTGCTCTTGTAGAGGACCTGGGTTCAGTTCCTAGCACCCATGTCAGGCAGCACACAACCACCTGTAATTTTAGTTCCGATGCCTTTGTCTGGCCTGTCTGGGCATCTACATTCACACACACATACCCCCACAGATACACATACACACACACACACACATAATTTAAAAAAATAAAATAAATCTTAAGACAAAACAAAAAAGCCCAGAGGAAAGGTATACAAGAGGTTTCTACATTGGCCCAATGAAGAAAGAATTTGGGGGAACTTGCCAGGGACATTGTGAGTAAGTGACTTAGGGATGTCCCCAGATCTCAGGAGACACATTAGTGTTCTATGTTTGAAACAGTGTGGACACCAAGCTGACATGCTAGGAAGTGGCCAGAAGATCATGTACGTGTACCAAATTAGCCCTACTGTTCTTAGTCATGGAGAATGAAGCATCAGCCAGGGATGGAAGGGCAGCTGAGGAGTAAGATGTACTCCTTCTCCTATGCTGATCTCACTGTGTGAAACCAGGAATTTCAGGTAAATGCAAAAAGGCCCGAGTTACCCAATATTCCCATAGAGGGCATGCGGAGGCCTGCCAGACTCCCTCACAACACGCCCTACTCCTCTGCCAGCAGTGCATCAGTCACGTGTCCCTGTGAGCACATGTCTCTGTACCCTATTTGAATGACTTCAAGCCAAGTGTTTGAAGCCTGTGGGTCTCATTTTCTCAGCAGAAAAATGAGCTATGGTTTCTGCTAAGCTCAAAGCACCCTGAGTCTTCAACCCAAACCCAGGGGTTGAGGAACTGACAACAGAGACCAGCAAGATGGCTCAGGCCCTAAAGGCATCTGCTGCCAAGCCTGATGACCTGAGTTCAATTCCTGGGACCCACATGGTGGCAGGAAAGAAGTGACTCAGTTGCCCTCTGCCCTCCATACACACTCTGCAGCACTCAGACTACACCCCACCCCCACTGTCACACAAAATAGCTAAAACATGATTTTTTAAATAATTTTTTTTAAAGAATTGCTATTAGCCATGCACACTCCACCCTGTGGTTGTAATTCCAGAGAGCTGACAACATACAGATAACCAGAGTCTCATTACAGGAGAGTGGCTCAAAGCTAAACTTATACCAACTGCTAAACTCCACAGCAAGAGAAACAGTTTTACCGACTTCTCTGTAGAAGACAAACAAGGCAGAAACATCTCAGTTCTGTGTGATGAAAACACCTAGAGCCAGTCACACAGAAATCTGCTTAGCTCTAAGACCCAAACACACACCCAGATCTTTGACGAAGCGCTTCATGTGCAGATTCAGAGGGTGGATGACGGACCCCCCTGCCTCGTAGTTATGACCCTGCACCTTCAAAGTGGCCAAACGGCCCCCGACTTCTTCTCTTTCAAATACATCAATCTTCACGTCCTTCCCAAATTTCTTCCGAAGGTAATAGGCTGAGGAAGTGCCACCAATTCCAGCGCCAACGATTGCTGAAAGGAGGAAAAAAGAGGAACGGTTTCTTGGCCGTGTGGCTTTTGTTTTTGAAAGGCCATTAACCAATTACAGACATTACTCAAGACTATAACCAACAACTGAGGGGAGCCTGGGGGCTCACACTCCCTGAATCTGGACAGGCACTGTAGATAAAATTGCAAACTAACAGTAAGTTAAGTGATGCCCAAGCATCCTCACAGACCACCGGACCCACGAACCCTTCTGTACCCAATTCCTAGGAAGGCATGAATTGGCCAGTACTGCACGCATTTTAAATAAAGTGGCCGCCATCTTCGCCCAGCTTTGTTCTTTGTCTCTCTGAGGCCCCAACACCATGAACGATCCCGAAAGACACAGCTTCAGATGGGGACAGAGCGCCCGGAAGTGAAAACCCGAGACTAGCAAAGCCAGGAAGGTAACCCGTCTTCTGGTTAGCTGCAGCAGTTATGGCCTCGCAAGCAGAGCGCAGGTGCGGGGAGGCGGTCCAGCTCTTTCGTGGGGGTGGATGGGGCTCAGACCGGTCCCTGTGTGGTGTCTGCGCGCCTCAGTCTGCTGATGAGATAGACAGACTCAGCTCCAGGGACAGTCAGAAGCGGGCTCCCGAGGGCATCCAGCTCCTAGTGTTGAAGACTTCCCATCCCAGTCTGGGGCTGCAGGGATACCGGGTCCGGAGCCTGCCCACGCCTCCAGTGGCACCGTTCCACGCTGAATAGCGTGCGGCCCGGTCCTTGGAACCCCGATCACCACCCCACCGCGGGAAGACGGACCTCGGCACTGCCTCGCTCCGTATCCCCCACACCTACCGATCTTGTCCGGCGGGGCCCGGGGCTCGGCGCTCGCCAGGCTGCCCAGTTCACACAGCAGCAGTCCCAGTCCG
>LOJH01048241.1:0-13063 GCA_001685095.1 Ellobius talpinus
GGCAAGCCACGCCCACTCCTAGTGACCCTGCCCGCCTCCCCCGCCATCTTGATTTTCTGCCTTCTCTCTGTCGGCACACGTGCCTTTCCTCTCTTCCCTTTATCCCCCTTCTCTCCTTCCCCCTCTCTCTCTTCCCCCCTTTAAGTAATAAATATCCAATTCTATTCCATACTATGTGTCTGCCCACATGTCTCTCTCACCCATGCGTCCGCTGCCGCCGCTGGGACTATGTACCTTCGGGGACTTACTGTGCCGCCTGCACCAGCCTGCCCCGCTGCAAGCGGAACCGGCCAGGGCTCACAGCTGCTCTGACAGATTTTTAACATCAATGACCATGGCAACTCTTGTAATGAAAGCATTTAATTGGGGCTTGCTTACAGTTCAGAGGTTTAGTCCATTGTCATCATGGCAGTGGGGGTGTGGGAAGTGCATACAGACAGACATGAAGAATAGCTGAGAGTTCTGTATCTAGATCTACAGGCAGCAGAGAGACACTGGGCCTGCCTGGTTTGGCCTTTTGAAAACCCAAAGGTCATCCCTAGCGGCACACTTCCTCCAACAAGAACACAACTACTTCAACAAGGCCACAACAAGGCCCCAGACCCAGAATCCATATGGTAGAGAGAACTGACTCCTGCCATTTGTCTTCTGATATCCACACCTGCACACAATCCCTCTTCCCACAAAACAAATAAATGTAAAAAATAAAATGGAACTATCACTAACATAATAACATTGTAATAAATTCCATCTGAATAACAAATAAAGTAAATAACAAAACATGGCAATGCTTTTTGATAATATCCCACCTATTTTTATTGTAAGAATTCATATTAGTTTTCAATAATATTTCATACTTAGTTTTTACTAAAAATTTACCATGTGTACAATCATATCATTAAAATAATAAACTCTACCATTATAAAAATATATCTTTTGATTCTTTTAAAGCAATGTTCGATCTGGAGAAGTGGCTCAGCAGTGACCAGTGCTTGCTGCTCTTCCAGAAGACCCCAGTCTGGACTCCAACAACCAAGTTCCATGACTCACAGTGGCAGGTAACTCCAGCTCCAAAGGATATGCCACCCTCTTCTGGCCTACACTAGACACTGCACTCACATGCATAAACCCACAATCAGACATTATACATAAATAATAACACAAATAATAGAAAAAAACAAAGGGTGAGAATGCAGCTCAGTCAGTACGGGACTTTTACAAAGTCCTGATTTCGATTCTCACCACTGAATAAACTGGGTGTGGGGCTGCACACCTGTGATTCCAGCAGTCAGCTGGTGAAGGCAGGAAGGTAAGAAGTTCTGGTCATCCTTGGCTCCTTAGAGAGTTTTAGGCCAGCCTGGGATACATGAGAGTTTGTCTCAAGAACAATACAAAAAAGAAACCAAGTAACGCTAAGTTTTGTGACTAAAAGAAAAAAGAATTTAAAAAAGCCCAAATACTTCCAATCCATACAATAAAATCACTAGTGCATAAAAATACTATTTGGCAGATTAAAATTGCACAAAAATATGATACATATATACAGTTTTATGAGATTTAAAATAAACTGCTGAGTTTCAAGAACCCATTGACAAATGTTTGCAGTATGTATGGTGCACATATATTAAACTCTAAAAAGAGTGTAAGTTCTGTGTTGTATTTCAATTCAACATTTCATTCTGAAGTTTGCCATCCTCACACACGCCTAAGAACCATAAACAAACATTCCGCTTTGGTCTCAAAGGTTTTATTGTTTGGGTAAACACTGCCCCCTTCTGGCAATTGGAAATAGTTGTGGAGCTACACAAAATTCTTTATGGGTCATTACTGCAAACCACTCAACAAATTATGTACATTAGCTAATCTGTAAATGTTCTTGGCTCAAATCGTCCCACCTCTCCCCCCAAAAAAACTCCTCACAGCAATGAAGAAGCTTATCAGAATGTTCAAACAGGGATGCTTTAAAAAGAAAATAAATTAGGCAGTCTAAATTCTCCAGTAAATCAGCCACTAACAAGACACTGGATCTTGAACTAACTCTATAACCACTCTAGACCTTAGTTCCTATCTATAAGATTACTTAACTAAGTCATTAATGGAGTTCTTCAGCCTTCATGTGCTTATAGATTTAGAAGAAAAAAACAAATACTTTTTAATAGCCTAGTAAAAATAGGCCTATTTAAGACAATCTCCATATTTATTTGTTTTAATAATAATTGACTGTTTATTGTTTGAATTCTCTTTAGAAAAAAGGCTGAAGTTTTATTCCTCACTGTTCACACATATTTTTTCTTAAACAATACACAGCAAGAGTCCACTGAATTGTGAGGAAAAGCAAACTCAAGGAACTGAGAAATTTCTAAGAAGCATTTTATAGTATTTCTTTTGATAAGCTGTGTGTGGGGGGTGTTAAACCAAGTGCCCAAAGTTAATAGAAAAGAAAGAAACCTTCAACGATTCCAGAATCTTGAATGTTGCCATGATAAATAGTTAGAAATCCACCGTTTGGGGGAAAAGAGCAGGGCACTTCGGCTTTATCTATGCCACCATTTCATTCTTCTTCATCTGTCATAAATTCTTGTTCCACAATTTCTTTCGCTGATATATCCCTTCTTATTCAACTTCTCTGGCAACTAATTAGTATAGGCTCTAAGTTCCTAAAACATTCATATTATACTATCTAGTCGATTGGTTTCAAAGTGTGGTCTGAGTTCCAGCTCTGCCAACACTTGGGACACTTAGAAGACGTGACATTTCCCATCTCCTGGACTCCGTACACTGTACAATATAAAAAGTGTAACATGAATACCATGTGTGATCCTATATGGTGTGGTGCAGGCTTTAAATACTCAAAAAGGAAGAGCATATGACCAAAGAACTTAAAAGCAGGCTAACTGCAAAGAAAAGGTTTTTGTAATTGTGTGTGTGTGTAAAACCTGCAGAGGGGTCAACTCTCTCCTCCCAGGGTGCAGCAGACGTTCTCTAGGACCCAGTCGCCTTCATCTTATTTCTCAACAAAAGTCGCGTTGCCACGCAAAACACGGGTTCTCCCCAACTTGAAACTACCCACGAAGCTTCTCAGCCTCGGGAGTACGCAGACCACTGGCTCGGCAGGCGAGCTTCCCCTCCTCCACGTCTCGGCCTCATCACATGACCAGAGGCCCCACCCACCAGCGACCGACCCGGCCGTGACGCCCGCAATGCGGCGCGAAGCCCACTCTGCGCCAGCGCGAGCAGCGTGGGCGGAGCCAGCGCCGGATGCCAGTCGCTCTGGGCGGGGCTTAGGGGCAGTTCGCTGGTCTTGGGACTGGGCTCACAGCGGAAGCCGCGGTTTAGGACGGAATCTTGAGGCACAGAGCGGGTTCTGTAATGTAGGAGGAGCTTAGGGCGGAAGCCGGAAGCAAGGGGCGGATTTAGGTAGAGATTAGTGTTTATAGGACGGGGCTGGGCCGGAAAACGACGGTGTAGGTGGGGCTTAGGCACGTTGCGCATGCGCACGGCGCACCCCGCGGGCCGCGTAGTTACATTTGAACTGGGTGGCGGGGAAAAGCTGTAGGAGCTGAGCCGTAAGGCGGCCGTGTGCGTGAAGCTGACAACTTTCTCGGTTAGGCCTAGTGATGGCACAGCAGCTCGCCCGGGAGCAAGGCATCACCCTGCGCGGGAGCGCGGAGATCGTGGCCGAATTTTTCTGTGAGTTTTGAATGCGGCATGAGAGCGGCCTGGCCCGGGTCCTAGGACGCGCACTGGGGCAGAACCACTGCTTGGTCTCCCGCTCATTTCTGCAGAGTGGGGGCGGCGCGCAGACTTCGGCCTCCTGGAACGGAAAGGGCTTACCCGGAGCATCACCCCATTCGCTCTTGAAAGCTGGGGTCTATGTTGCCAGCCTCTGACCACATAGTCTGTATTTACACTTAGGTTGCGATACGGTGCAGGTTAGCATTGTTGGGTTAAAGGTTTTCCGTGTCGTTTTGTGTCTACTCTGCTTTCTGGAAGACTTTACAAACGTGAGTAGATGTCTATAGCTTTATTTTTTCTTTTCGCTTTCAGCATTTGGCATCAACAGCATTTTGTATCAGCGTGGCATATATCCGTCGGAAACCTTTACTCGAGTGCAGAAGTATGGACTCACCCTGCTTGTAACTACTGACCCCGAGCTCATAAAGTATCTCAATAATGTAGTGGAGCAGCTAAAAGGTAATCAGGTTTGGAGTTTTACATCTTCTAGGGTTACATTTGTAAGGGTTACATAAAGCAATATAATATGCCTTCTCAAATATAGTGCTTCTGAATTGGGAGGAAGCAGATAATGGAAAGAAATCCCACCCTTTCTCCCACTGCTTTGAAGTAGGCTGAATGTCTGGACACTGTTTATTCATTGGTAGCTCGGTGATGTGCTGCCTGTTTGTCCAATGCTTATTCCCACCCATTTTTATTCCTTATTTCTTGAGTTGTGCATCACTTAGGATTTCTGTGTTTAGCCTTGTATCTCCAAACATAATCTTCCGAAATACCAATTCTAAAAGCATTCCAAGCGTCTTTTTATCTCTTTGAGTTTTTATTTTATGTGTTTGTATGTTTTGCCTGGGTTATATCTGCATGTACCAGGTGCATGCATGGTTCCTGGAGAGGACAGAAGAGGATGTCAGTTCTCAGGAAAAGCAGCCAGTGCTCCTAACCACTGAGACATTGTTCTGGCTCCCAGAACCTTTTTTGTTAGAGTGTTTTAGTTTGTTTCAGCTGTAGTTTTATTACAGTGTTCATTGCATTTTTGTTAGCTTCACCATTAAAATGGCCTTCTTTTGGTAACCATCTGAACGTAGTTAGCTTGACATCTCTTTAAGGCCATATTCTTTTTTTTGTTTTGTTTTGCTTTTGAGACAGGGTCTCTCATAGCTCTGGCTTTTCTGAAACTTGCTGTGTAGACTAACCTTGAACTCATAGAGATCAGCCTCCCAAGTGGTGGGACTAAAGGCATTCACCACTATGCCCAGCTTAAGGCCATGCTCTAAAACATTCTTTGCTATTGCTATCCACAGTACAGTATTCATCAACACTTGGGCAGGTTGAGTATGAATTCACAAGCAAAAATGGTAAGGTATACTCTCTACAAATTTTCTCAGTCGCACATTACTGACATTTTAATCTGGATATTTAGTGGGGAGCTTTCCTGTGTATCTAAGATAATGTGGCAACATCCTGTCTCCTGCTCACCAGATGTCAACCTCCCTGCTATGACCATCAGATACCTCTGTATATTGCCATGGGAGCCTGGTAGACAAAGTTGCCTTTGGTTGAGAATTTCTTTGGTAGATTAGACAGCTAGTCTAGAAAAGATAAAGCACTTGGTAAATATGTGGAGTTAGACTTCTATTCTCAAGTGCAAAGATACACATACTTGGAGAAGCGGCTCATCTCTCATTCTCGCAAACATGCTTCATATTCTGCAGAATAAAACCTAAATGTAGGATGCTCTTCCAAATTGTGTATCAGGGACTAGGTCAACAGTCCAATCAGAAAGGAAGTCAGAAATCTGAAAACTACTTCAGTGATTCTTACTCAAAGATAATCGAGTAAGTCTGAATAGTTGTAAGCATGAAATCTGCTTTGTTGCATCACTACCAGTGTATCCCTATAGCTTTGCATCCTAGTGTCTGTAGACACCCCCCCTTTTTTTCTCTTCCCGCTAACTTACTGCCAAGACTGACAGGTTGGAATCACAGAGTTAATTGATCACATTGCTTAAAACATAGTTCTGGTGTTCCTGATTCTTAGAAGCAGTTTATTCAACACATAAGATTTTATATGATATAGCATCTTGATTTTTCATAATAATATATATTCTCCCTTTCTTTGCAATTATGTTATCGTGCACAATTATATATGCTCTTCTGTTTGGAGGATTTAAAGTCTGGACTTCCCTCTCCTTTGTACACCACCAGAATGGATCAGATGTTTTGTTATGCTCTAATGCTGTCTTTCTGTGCTAACAGCCACCACAGATGTGACATGGCAGGTGTTTACACAGTGCTTAGATGAAAGCCTCTGCCTTATTCTTACTGGGAATTACAGGGAAAGTACAGCTTCACTGTGATGCCCATGGTCACACCTATTAATAACATGGAGAATTTAAAAACTGACCAAATTGTTAATGGGGAACTTTTTCCTTATGTGTGAAAGGATGCCTGAAAAACCAATGTTTAAGAATTCTGTAAGCTAAAAAGTGGTCTTTAGAAGAGAGTTGTGTTACGGTTAGAACGTAAGAGATGCCATGTGTGTTGCAGATTGGCTCTACAAGTGCTCAGTCCAGAAACTGGTGGTGGTCATCTCCAATATTGAAAGTGGTGAGGTCCTTGAAAGATGGCAGTTTGATATTGAGTGTGACAAAACTGCAAAAGAAGATGGGTAAGTATGGTTTAAATTATTCCTACTTAATTGTTTTTTTTTACAACTTCTATTGTTATGAGTTCACATTGTTCTGAACTGATTTCTTAACTGATCTACGGTATGTTTTTAAAGATATTGGCTTGTGAGGGACTTCTGAGTCCTCTTAGTCTCTAAGTAGTTCTGTAGATAAGATGCTTTTTTAACATGCTGCCTTTGGCTAACTCAGTGAAATTTGACCTTCATGTTTCTGGTTATACCAGAACTATGATATAACATTTTGGTAATTATTCTAGATAAAATCCATCCATAGAGTGATATAATATGTGGGCCATTTAATCAGGTGCTTACAGGCACTGTTAACTTCAGGAGATGTTAACCTGACTAGACCCATCCCTAACTTAGATGTAGCTCTACTTCACAAATGCCGTGAACTTTCTTTGAAGATCACTCTATATCAGAAATACCCGTTATGCTGAGCATTGTTTTCTGGAATTCCTCTAATGAAGAACATTTTGTTCTTTAATCTGTAGGAAATTTCTAGCTTATAAAAATGTTTATGTGTAATTTATTTTACTTACTAAGGAATTAGGTATTTGGATGTTAAAAATACCCAAATTCTACCATGTTTATGTGTTAGAATCGATTTCCCTTTATCTTAGAGTTGCTGGATATATCCTTATTGGGAATGGTTGAGAAACTTACTAACTAACCATCACAAACTGAATGACCTGATACTAAGATCAGCCCTGAAGGATTATGGGATGGACAGATGCAGATGCAGTAGCCCAAGAATACCGTTAACCATTAATCTTTAGTCTCCTAATATATTGGTTCTGTGTTGTTGGGAGCATTTTGCTCAGATGAATGGTCACCAGTATATGATAATTAATGAAACCTAGTATGAATCATTTGTTTGGTTCCTTTATAGTGTTTGTAGAGAAAAGTCACAGAAAGCCATCCAGGATGAAATCCGTTCAGTCATCAGGCAGATCACAGCTACTGTGACTTTTCTGCCACTGCTAGAAGTTTCTTGTAAGTACAACCTTAAATTTTCTACGGGAAATGTATGCTACTGTTGGGAGGATCCCCATTTATTAAATCTCTTGATTTATCACTGCCTTGTAATATAAGTGGGCTATGGGAAGCAGAATGCAGCACAAACCACACAGGTGTTCCAGAAAAGGTGAGGGCAAGGACTGAGGAGATGGCTCAGTGGATAAAGTACTTGCTGAGCAAGGGTGAGGTCCTGACTTAGTATCCCCATCACCAGGACCCTCCAGGTGGTTGTGGTGGCCTGCCTATATATAACTCCAGCTGAGAATGGCAGGATGGGATCACCAGAGCAACCTGGCTAGCAAAACTATCTTGGCAAGCTCCACCTTGGCTTGAGAAATTCTTCCTCAGTGAATAAAGTGGAGGAGCAATCATTAGCTTGAAAATTTCATATGTGTGCTCCACACACACACTCAGGAAAATGAGAAAAAAAATGAAAACACTGAGAAAAGTGAAGATATCAACAGTACCTTCTGAGAGTTTCTTACAACTCTTTTTCCTATCACTTTCTACTACAAAGTATATTCATTTCTAAACTTGGTTTTCTTGAGGAAAATAATGAGAACAAGCTAAGCTAGCTCTTTAGCGAGGGGGTTTCAAATGAGTTCCAGTGAGACCGGTGGGGAGGACAGCTTCAAATCTTAAGAAATACTGTAATCTTGTTTCCAACTTAGGTTCATTTGATCTGCTGATTTACACTGACAAAGATTTAGTTGTACCTGAAAAATGGGAAGAATCAGGACCCCAGTTCATTACCAATTCTGAAGAAGTCCGTCTACGCTCATTCACTACCACAATCCACAAAGTAAACAGTATGGTGGCCTACAAAATCCCTGTCACTGACTGAAAAGAAGGTGAGGAAACAATGAAATTAGCATTCTCAAGTGTGTTTTTCCAGAAATTAAATCAAATATACTTGATACATTCTCTTCCCTTGGTTCATTTTCAGGTAAAGAAAGCCAGGGTCCTTGTTTGATAAACGTTCCTTGTTGTTCCATTTCTTGGATTCCTCCTGGACTTGCCATAAAGTCAGCATAACAAGATTGCTGCACATTAAGGCGAACCGACAAATTTTTGTCAACATTGTGGAGTGGATTCCTTTAAAAGTGGTCATTGTAGATAGGAATTCTTTTGTTAGAAAGCTAAATGAATCCCTAACCGTTTAGCTCAGGAATCTTGACCAGGATATAGAGAAGCATATAATGTAAATACAGCAGAAGACACTGAGGCTTTGGTTAGTTCTGAGAGTCATGAATACTGCCTTACTGGGTCCTTTTGTCATTTCTCTTTGTATATAGACCCCATATTGAAATACATGCTAATTCATTGTTTTTAGTGTATATACCACGAACTCAAAAAGTAATTGATAGTGATTAGTTTCTGTAATAAAGAACTCTTGTTTTTAATGTTTTATAAAATCAAGTTTTAAATGACAATGTTACAAAAAATTAAGTTAACTTATGTTTTACATTTGTATTATAGTGTGTATATAAATAGTGTGATGTTATGGTCAGATACTGCAGTGAATTGAGTGAGTGGGTTGTTCACTTTGGTCATGTGTTGCCTTTTTCTCACAACAATGCAGGTAATGTGAAGAGGCAATGTCCTTTGAAATTAGTTCAAATACTAGGCTACAGTATCCCTGGTTTGGGGGGTTTTCCTGTCAAATACATTTATTCATAAGTTGTCATATCAACATTTTAATGACATTTCAAGTAAAAACTGAAATGGGTAAAAGTCATTACCAAACATTGCCTGCGCTATCAATTCAGTTATTAGACAGGGACTCCAGTGGCATTGGTATTTGGAGAGGTAAATTGGGGTGTGACTAGTAAGGACAGTAGTTTTAATAAGTTCTAAGTTTTTTCCTGTCTATAAACTTGGTTTCCCTTTGATTAACATATACTAACAATAGCAAACAAGTTTAAAGTATTTGTCAGGCAACAAGACTTTTGTGAATATACTTACAGATTTAACTACCCTGGACAACACTTCAAGACACATGCTATTGTTAACTCCCCATCACAGGAAGCATGCCTGGCCAAGGGCTCAGGTCCAGAACCACATAACTCAGATTGAGCATCAAGGAAGCTTAAGCCTAGACAGGTACAGGATGCTATTCTGTTTCTCTAGCACAGCCAAGTACTGTAGTATCAGGAAGGAATGGGTAAGAGGAACAGCCAAACACAGTTACTATGTTAAGGGTGCAGGCACCATGGTAACAAGCTGTGTGCTCATTTGTTACATTCTTTCCTCAAAATCACTTAAAGTAGGATCAAAACAAAACACTCCTGATTAAAATTATTCTAAGTAATTGTATTTTATAATAGAAATATAGTTGTGCCGTCCAACAAGTATTCCCCCTTTAAATTGAACCTAATAAACTAAAACCTTTATTATAGCAACTCTAGAATGTTCTCCAAATCCGGAACCATGTATGCACACATTGCTTGTGATTGTATACATTATATCGCATATTGTGAGTGGTGGTGGCTCACTCTACGGATGGATTTTATCTAGAATAATTACCAAAGTATTTTAAGTTAAAAAGGGCAGACAGTGTTAAGAGCTCAACAATATTAAAATGAAAGTAAATTTGGGCAAAAAAAATAAAATAAAATAATGAATTGGCCTTCTAAATACTCAGCAACCATGATGCTTGCTTTCTCTATCAAAGGGGCCCTATATCTTTGAACTTGAACTCCATAGATGAGTCTGAGTTCCTTCCCTCAACCACCAAACTGTTTATTTCTGCTCCTCTTATTCAATTATAAATATGGGTGGTAATTTCCTTTATACAAACTCCATCCTATTTTCTGGTTTATGGCACCCTCAGGATGGTCCGAGAATGCAGCATGTCTTTGAGCTACCCAGACAAGTCCTGCCTTCATTAACAGCTCATTGTAAGGGCTTTCCACAGTTTCTTCGTTTTCTTGTTTGTGGAGTGAACAGTCATTTATCTGTTCCCAGAATGGCAGAGATCCATTGCCACACAGACTGTGTAGCCTGAGCAGTCCTCAGTATTGTGTCAGAGAGGCATTCTAGCAGCCACTGCTGCCATCTGCTGGTCTTCCTGTGGATAATTAGATTTCAGAAAAAGCAGTGCACAAGGGCCCAAGTGTGTCGAGATGATGTAGAATGCAAGCATCATCAGTAAGTAGTATCAGAAACTCCGTGTCTCCTTGAAAATGAAGCTACTGCACAGCACAATGTTAAGTCCATGACCAGCAGTGATGACTGGAAAGCTGATCATGGCGCTCAGAGAGTGGTTGAACCAGCAGCAATGGCCCATAGTACCCCTGACAGGAAACCTGGTCAGACTGCTGCCTCTGAATACAGCTTTGGCCTATTTCATGGCTACACAGTAGGCCACAAAGTAGACTACTACTGAGTGTGTCACCTGCACATGCGCTGTCATATCTGCTGTGGTCCTTGATGTAAACAATTGGTACAAATGTAGCTGCATAGAGTATTCGATATATCACGGCAAGGCTGCATCCACAATGCAGTGGTACATGGTAGGAAGTGGTACAGGAAGCAAGTGGTACATGGTTGTGTTGATTACAGGCACTGTCATCAGTGTGCGTTGTCCACAATGCATGGGTTATTCAGAACTTCACTTTTGATAAAAAGGTGAGAGCACTTACAGCTGTCAGTCCAGCTCCAAAGTGATTCAGTGTGTTGCTTGACACTTCTGCATCCTTTCCAAGGAAGCCAAAACTTGAGCTTGCCCAGCCATTAAGGTTTTAAATGATCCTCGGATAGGGTTCCCAAGACGTAAGCCAATGGTTTTGATCATTGTTCCCTGTTGCCAAAATGCAGCCAGCAAGCATCACAAAATGCCAGAACTGATGACAGTGTAGTATCAAGTTGACCACCAAGGCGACCAACCAAATACCAGCACGAAGCACTCACTGAGGGAACGTCTCCTCACCAGTGTCATTTTATAAGTGGTACAAAGTTAGAGCCAAGTGAGAATTATTACAGCAGAGGAGAGGAAGCCATGGTGAAGTCTGTTCCGTTATTGCTCATGATTGCATGGGTGGCAGAGAACTCTCTCACTTTCAGTTTGCTCTGAGAGTTTCCCCAGGGAGTGGCAGTCCTCAGACCCACGTGACCTTGGTGGGTGCTCACTGCACTAACTGGAGAACCTAGCCCAACTCTTCCTAGGATACTCTGTACTCCTAATAGTGTCAACCTCATGTTTCTTACAACTTTGAGCACCATGCTTATTCCTTTGCCCTCAGTGTTACTCTTAATAGGTGTGATGGTTCTATTGAGTCTAACTTTTCCAACATTTAAAAATTTCCAGAAAAGTGGCAGCTTTGTTTATAATTTTGAAGTTTATAACTAAATTGTGTAAAATCACATTTCTAGAAGTTGATCATACACTTAAACATTTCATATCTCTTAAAGATTTTATATTATTTAAATATACATTTTGGAGTCAGTAGGGAGTCAAGCTGACTTCATTGGAAATTAGTTGGAAAAATTTGGCCTATGGTTCCAAATAGATGTGTGCTTCTCTCTTTAAGGATCGTCTTGGCAGAAAGGCATTCCATCTAACAGCCAAACACATGGCGACCAGCTTCCACTCTGGGGGAAGTGAAGATGCAGCTATAACGTGGTGGGTCTGGGTCAGACCTGAACTCCCCCATTTACTGCAGAGCTAGGGGCTCTACTAAAGTCTGCATTGGCACATTGTTGTTCACCGTGGCTTGTTCTACTTACTGGTTTTACTTTTTCATATATTTTCCCAAAAATGTCACCTTGCTTACTTAGTTCTATGATGCATCTTCAAATTCTGTGCTCCTAGCTTTATTCTTCTCCTGGCCAAGGCAACTCCGATTTCCAGCTTTTGTCAGAAGAGGGCAGCCAAGACTCTTGTCGGGGTCACCTTCATGTTATGGCTGCAAAGGCTGCCCCAGAGTGACAGTAGACTAAGGTGGAGGCTGGAATGGAGTACTGATTAGAAAGTCAACAGGGAAGGTTCACCCTCTACCATAGAGAGAACTAGCAGACCTCCCCGGCACCTTCAGTTTTCAGGGCTCAGTTCCAAGGTATGGGGGCTTTAAAGAAGCAGGAGTCCACTTCAGTCAAGGCAGCTGCTGTGACTTCAGGCCTCAAGAATTGAGAACATACTGCCAACAGTGGTCAAAGGTTCACAGCCAGTAGAGAGGAGGGGGTTGAGCACCAAGACAAGCTTGCTTCCTATGTAAATATTTTGTTATTCCAGAAGAAAACATGAAACTAGATAAGACGATTATAGGCCACTGAAGGCAACTTTAAATGTTTAATATTTGATACAAAACCAAAATTATTTACTTAATTTTACCCTAGAGTGAAACATGTTTCAACAACAAACGTCTAGTGATCTATTTGTTTTGAGGATTACAATTCTTAAACCCTGTTTTAGGTCACGGGCTTTAGGCCAGATATTTACAGCCCTTCTGAGTTGAGTGTCTTATTTTGTAATTTTTTTATTAAAAATTTCCACCTCCTCCCATTTCCCTCCCCCTCCCCCATCCCCCTTCCCTCTCCAGTCCAAAGAGCAGTCAGGGTGCCCTGCCTGGTGGGAAGTTCAAGGTCCTCCCCCCTCCACCGAGGTCTAGGAAGGTGAGCATCC